>PVJH01043428.1:0-13619 GCA_004026705.1 Nesogale talazaci | reverse complement strand
AGTCCCTGACTATCCAGCCAAGCCATTAGCCACAGCCCATGAATCGGTATACAATCTCACATCTGGCCATTTTTCCTTGGAGACAAACTGAACAGCCAGGTGCACTGTTCGAAGTTCTGCCCACTGGGAGGATTCCCCTTCACCACTGTCCTTTAGGGAGATCCCAGAAAGGGGCTGTAGTGCTGCTTCTGTCCACTTACAAGTGGCATCTGCATATTGTGCAGAGCCATCTGTGAACCAAGCATGACTTTTCTGTTCTTCAGTTACACCATCATATGAAATTCTCCAGAAGGTCATAGGTGCAGACTGGGAGAGAGAATTTAATATGAATGTAATGGGGACTGTGGGCATTTGGGCCACTTCTTCATTCAGCTTACTTGTACTGTCAGGTCCTGCTCTGACCTGATCTTGTGTGTACTACTTCCATTTCACAATGGAGTGTTGCTGTGCACGTCCAACTTTATGACTCTGTGGGTCAGACAATACCCAGTTCATGATGGGTAGTTCAGGCCTCATGGTGACTTGGTAGCCCATGGTGAGGCATTCAGTCTCCACCAAAGCCCAGTAACATGCCAACAACTGTTTTTCAAAGGGGGAGTAGTTGTCTGCAGAGAATTGCAGGACTTCAAAATCTCAATAGTCTATGCTGTGATTCCCCAATAAGAGTCTGCCAAAGACTCCACACTGCATCTTTATTGACAACTGACACCTCTATCACCACCGGGTCAGCTGGATCATATGGTCCTAGTGGCAAAGTAGCTTGCATGGCAGCCTGAACCTATTGCAGAGCCTTCTCTTGTTCTGGGGTCCACTCAAAATTGGAGGCCCTTCGTATCACCTAATAAATAGGTCAAATTAGAACACCCAAGTGAGGGATATGTTGTCTCCAAAATCCAAAAAGGCCTACAAGGCATTGTGCCTCCTGTTTCGTTGTTGGGGGAGCCAGATGCAATAGCTTGTTCTTCACTTTAGTGGGAATATCTTGACATGCTCCACACCACTGGACTCCTAGAAATTTTACCGAGGTGGAGGGTGCTTGAATCTTTGTTGGATTAATTTCCCAACCTCTTGTATGCAGATGCTGTACTAATGAATCTAAAGTTTTTGATACATTCTCCTTAGTTGGCCCAATCAGCATAATATCATCAATATAATGGGCTAAATGACATTTTGTGGACTAGACAGGCAATTGAGGTCCCTTTGGTCCCTTTAGACAGGCAATTATGGCACAGGGTGGAAGAGTTGATATACCTCTGGGGAAGAGTTATGAAAGTGTATTGTTGCTCCTACCAGTTGAAGGCAAACTTCTTCTGGTGATCCTTCAAGAGTGATATTGAAAAGAAAGCATTTAAAAAAAAGAAAAGAAGGAATTGGCCACATCAATAGCAGCATACCAAGTATCAAGAGAAGTATTAATTTGCTCAAGCAATGGGATCACATGTGGAACAGCAGCTGCAATTGGAGTCACCACCTGGTTGTTAAGTTTATGATAATCCACTATCATTCTCCACAATCTATCTTTCTTCTTTATAGGCCAAATAGATGAGTTAAATTGGGGATGTGGTAGGAATCACCACCCCCACATCTTTCAAATCTTTGATGGTGGCACTGATCTCTGCAATCCCTCCAGGGATGTGGTACTGCTTTTGGTTTACTATTTTCGTACTGATTTTGGTTTACTATTTTCTAGGCAATAGCAATACTAATGGTGTCCACTTGGCCTTTCCCACAATGATAACCCTTATTCCACATTTCAGGCATCCAATGTGGGGGTTCTGCCAGTTACTAAGTATTTCTATTCCAATGATGCATTCTGGAACTGGGGAAATAACCACAGGATGGGTTCAGGAACCCACTGGACCCACAATGAGGCATACCTGAGCTATAACTCCATTAATAACTTGATCTCCATAAGTGCCCACTCTGACTGTTGGGCCTTAGAAACACTTTCGGTCTCCTGGAATTAGTGTCAGGTCAGAGCCAGTGTCCAGGAATCCCCCAAAAGATTGATTATTTCCTTTTCCCCACTGAACAGCCACTCTGTGAAAGGCTGCAGGGCCCTTTGGGGAAGGCTAGAAGAAAAACTAACAGCATAAACCTACCTCAGTGATGTAGCAGGGTCCTCTTTCCAAGACTTCCCCTCATTCAAGGGATTGTGGGTCTGTAAACTCGCTCAGGTCTGGCAATTGCTTGAGTGATCATGATTGTCTATTCCGCTGTTCACCTGATCCAGCATTCTTCTGCCTGTTTAGGTCACATAAGTATTTAGTAGGTTTCCCATGTATTTTACTCCTAGGGACTCTGTGGCTAAGTAGCCAGTGCCATAAGTCCACATAAGACAGGTTGCTTTGATTACTATGGAAGCCTTGTTGTCTCTTAACCACGTCCGCTCTGTCTCTGTTGATTCAGTGTGGACACTTGCCCTCTGTCACCAGGGTCCAATCAGCCCCATGGTGGACAAATGTCGGAGTTCACTTGGGGCAGTTTCCACTGCACATCCTGGTGCACATAAAATGGCAATTACAGGAGTCTTCAGAGATGCTGGGACTCACTTCACAAACTTGTTCCTTGTGGTTGTGGTGAAGGTTATGTCCTCAGGACATCCCCTTTTGGGTTATGCGCGAGTATCCTGATAGATCCATTCTAACATACCAATTTCCCTCAGCTTTTGGATGCCTTCTTCTCCAGTGTACCAAGGTAGGTCAGGCACCATAAGTTGGTCTAATTTAGGCCATTTGGCAGTCCATGCTTCAGTGAACCAGCCAAATAAGGAGTTAGATCCTCTTTTAGCCTCTCTTGCTGAGACATTGAAAGAAGAGTCTCTTCTTAGGGGACCCATATCCAGAAACTCAGACTGATCTAATATTACATTTCTTGTACCAGTATCCCACACCCTCAGTAACCATTCCCAGGGATATTCCCCAGGCTTCTGCTTGTATGTATTTGAAAGCTCGAACAGTTCTTTGTGAGTATAACATGCTTCTTCTTGGGTAATCATCTCAACCTCAGCTTTAGGTGCTTTCTTAACCTTAATTTTAGTTACAGGTCTAGAAGAAATTATCAATGATGAGGGTGTTTCCTGAGTGTTCTCAGCAGTATCTTGTAAGGCATCTCCCTCAGGCAATGGTACAGATGCAGCTCCACCTGGAGTTTCACCATGAATAGTTTGGTTAATATGTTCAGGTGTGGGCTGTTTTGTTGATATTGGATTACTACCTACTGCTGGGAGGGGTAGATCTCTTGACTGGGCTGATTCAATTGTTTTTAGAGTCAACAGAATACCCTCTTCTTCTGGATCATCAGTCCATATATTTCCATCCCATGTTTCAGGCTGTCAATTTTTTTCTCTCAATGCCTTCAGTTTGGTATCAGACACTGCTCTAGATCTGCCATTCAGCTGACATTGTAATTCAGCCACTCATCTAATGAAACTCTGTACCTGGTTCTCAGCAATGTTAGCTCTATTACTAAAGGCAAGAAAACTCTCCTTTGTAGCACAGTCGGAAGCTTTAAAGTTTGTAAGTTGGCACCTGAGGTGTGCTTCTGAGGTCCTGAGGCCATCCCTCTCCTTAATCACATAGTCCATTGTAAGGAGGAAGAGCCAACCAGCTTCCCCATACTTGCCATCTTGACAAAACTGCTGGAAAATATCAAACATACGCTCTCCCAGAGCCTCTCCTTTTATTAGCGTTGCTTTTTCACATCATGAATTGTAAGAGTGGCAGGTTTATCCATGGTTTTAGGTGTAGAATTAGTATCATCAGTGCTCTTAAGATTAATCAGATTGGAAAGCCAAACTAAGAAACCCATATTTATGATTTTATTTCTCTAGAAGCACTCCTGATACCACTTGTGTTAGACAGAATTCTCCAGAGAAACAAAACCAGAACACTAATAATTCTCTCTATACATTTATATAGCTAGAAAGATATCTAACAGAACAAATACACAGTTAACTAATCTATAAAATAGTACAAAAGGCTTCCACTAGCTGTGGGAGACAGCTAGTAGGACTGCTAGTCCAAGTCTTGAGGGTCTCCAAGGAATCCTCTGTAGTGCAATTCAGGCTATCCAGCCAGAAGCAGCAAACAGCAAGGCAGGTCACCAATAGTCAGCCTTGTGACAGGGTCCGACAGTCCCCAGCTCAAAAGATGTATATTCCAGGAGCTTGGAGAAGCAGGGCTTGAAGGAACTTCAACTCACAGGGAGACAATCCACGGATTAGGTATTGGCATAACAAAATTATCTATCACACTTTCACAATCAGTTTCAAAGCATTTCTTTCTTCTTGATCTCCTTGATATCAGCCCCCCTTTTTCCCCTCCCTCTCCAAAGTACCCCCCCAGAAACGCGTAATATTATTATTTTTTCACCTAGTTCTTTTATGTGCCACATCTTACATGATCAAATATAGCGCTCACATTTATGTTGTTTGATTCCATCAAGTGTGGTTACACAGTCATTGTTTCCATCAGTTCTCTATTCCCTTCTTCCCCTGACTCTCTTCCCATACTTCCAGAGGACCATTACTCCTATTGCTGTTTTTGAAGGGTTTCTATCTTGGCTTTCATGTAGCAAATGATCTTAATTATGTAAATGAACATACAGAAACCTAACTTGATTAATGAAGTAAAAAAATAACCATAATAGTAAGGAGGGGAAATACATACATACATACATACATATATATGCACAATCATTTACTGGGGGTTATTACAGTTCCTATCACAGTCCATACATCCATTGTGTTAAGCACAGTTGTGCTTATGTTTCCATCATTATTTTCAAAACATTTTCTATTTGTGTCCTTGATATCAGCCTCTCATTCCACCGTCACCCTTCCACATGTTCCCTTGATAATTTATAAATTATTACTTTTTCACTGACCACTGTCTCCCTTCACCCACTTTTCTGTGGTTTGTCCCCTTTGGGAAGGGGGAGTTTATGTCCATCATTGTGATTGGTTCCCCCATTCTCTCCCAAACCTTCCCCTTACTCTATTTATCACTATTCTCATTATTGGTCCCCAGGGGTTTATCTGTCCTGGATTTCCTGTGTTGTGAACTCTTATCAGAACAATTATACGTGCTCTGGTCTAGCCAGATTTGCAAGGTAGAATTGAGGTCATAATAGTGGGGCTGGTGGGAGGAGGAAGCCTTAAAGAACTAGATGAAAATTGTATGTTTTGTTGGTGCTATGCTACACCTGACCAACTTTCCCTTCCTTGTGACCCTTTTGTAAGGGGATGTCCAATTTTCTACAGATGACTTTTGAGTCTTCACTCCATCCTTCCCCTCATTTACATCTACATGATTTTTTTGTTTTAGATCTTTGATGTCTGATACCTGATCCCTTTGACACCTCATGATCACACAAGCTGGTTTATTTCTTTCATGTGGACTGTACTGCTTCTCAGTTTGATGGTTGTGTGTTTATCTTCAAGTCTTTAAGACCCCAGACACTATATTTTTTGATAGATGGACAACATCAGCTTTCTTCACCACATCTGTTTATACACATATCTTGTCTTCAGCCATCGTGTTGGGAGGGAGAGCATCACAGAACAAAGTGTTCTTGCATTGAGGGAGTTCTTGAGACCCAATGTCCATCTGCTGCCTTAATACTTAACATAAAAATATATGTACATACACCTATTTCCCTATCACTATGCTTAAATATACTTACATGTATATTGTAATACTTGCATGCCTGTATTTAGACCTCCATAAATATCCTTTGCTTCCTAGTTCTTATCTTTGTTTCCTTTTACTTTCCTCTTGTCCCATTATCATGTTTGAACTTCATTCAGCTTTCAGTAATTTCTCTTGGTTACATTGTATTTGATCAAACCCCACTAGGCATCCTATACCCTCCTCACCACAAATTTTAAATCATATGTTGTTCCCTTGTTTCTGGGTTTGTTGGCATCCCCTATTTCTTTCCCCCACCTTCCTTTCTCCCATGTCCCCCTAGAACCATTGATTCCATTGCTTTTTCCTCTGGATTGTTTATCCCACCTATCTTATCTAGATAAACATTGCAAAAACAATATTGCAAATAGTGCAACAATAATACAAAACAATATTGTATTGCAAAAACAATAAGCACAAAAACAAAACAATGAAAGAAAACAAAATACAAAACAACAAAAGAAATCAACAACAACAAAAGAAAAGCCTATAAATAGTTACACATCTCTTTGTTTACTTTTAGTAGTATTTTCTGGTGGAGTTAGATAGGGTGCCATGCTGTGGCCCCAAAGTCTATTTTTGGTATTCCCCGGGGACTACAGTTCTTTGCTCCCCTTGCTGGTCTGTTGCACACCCTTAGCGTTTAGCCCAGGTGTGGTGGGGTCAGATTAGGAACAAATCCCTCACTGTCTTTAGTGTTGTGCTTTATAGAACTATGGGTCAGTGAGGGCCATCATGTGATCTCATGGGCCTGGCCCTACCATCCTCCCTTTTCATTGACTGCCCTGAGCAGGAATATCCTTGGGGCCAGGATATGTCCCACCCTCTCTCCTTCCCTCTTTGTTTGCTCCTCTGTGCTCTGATCAGATGTGCTCTCTCCCTTAGCTGTAGCATATATACATATATATTTTTATTTATTTTTCTTTTCTCTTCCCTTGTTCTTTCCTCCTACCACACTATTATATTTACCACCATTAACCTCCCAGTAACTTCTTTCAGATACAATTGAATTAATTAAACTCAACCAGAAAAGCTACACCCTCTTTGCCATCAATTTTAGAATACTTACTATTTCCCTGAACCCACCATTGTTGGTTCCCTCCTTTCCACTTCACTCCCATGGCCCCTTTTGACCAGTCGTTGTCTCTGTAACATTGCTTATCCTGCCTATCTTGTATAGATGAACACCAAAAAGAATACATAAAATAAACATACAGAGAGTCACAAGACTAACAGGAATCCTGCCACAGAGCAGATGACTATCTCTCTGCTAAATAGAGAGAAAGACATTATATAAATCATAAGTCCAGTACCCCCTTTTTTTCAGAGCTGCATATCCCAGGTCCTGCTTACCTAATAATTCTTACACCCTTTTAGTCTTTAGCATCCATGTCCAAAGTGGGCAACCTAAATGTTCCATTCCTGTCCCTGCAGTTAAGGATGAAGCGTCTCTGCTCCCAACCCCACGTTGCTCCTTTAGCTACCCAGCATGTTCACCCTATGGCTTATCCTCACCCAGTTCAGATGGGGTATCAAGTGCTGCCTGCTGAGTCTGTGACCAGTATACTTTGGATACTTTGTGCCTTTGCTTCCATCACTGGACTGTCGTGATTCCCCCCCATGCGTGTGGGTCAGACTGCCCACTCTGCCTGAGCTGTATCTTCAAGGATTTACTCTGGCATGAGTTCATCGAAGAAGAGGACTTCACATCTCAAGCAATTTCTGGTTCTGCAATCATCTCTGGGAACAAGTTGCACCCAGGAGGAGCATTGTTCTTAAGGATTGGAACACCAGAATAAGGTTTACTCTCACTCTCTCTTTCCGGTTGAGGTATAAACAATATCCTTCCCTTTGGTGGGTTAGTCCCCTGAACCCCCCATTGCTGTCATTTTTCTCCCCTCCAACCCCTCAGTGGGCCTTAATGGAATGAGAGGTTGTACAGGTGCTATCTGCATCTTTTTTGCTGTTGTTATATGAATCATTGTGTTTGGTCTGGCACGTGCTAGCGTATCTGGTTCTCAGCTCAGGAATTGTGCGTTGTGTGACTTTTCCCTTGTGCTTGTTCTGCTGATTGAACTTACCTCGGTGAACTCATGTTGTACTTAACTTTTTGTGCTTGGCAAGCTTCACACAGCATAGTATTCTTCAACTCTTTCCAGGAGATGAGGTGTTTTATCATTTCATCATTATTTTTTATGGATGCATATACATTGTGTGTATATACCAAAGGGCTTTTTATCCATTCATCTATTGGTGGAAATTTAGGTTGTTTGCAATTTTTTTTTTTCCTGATTGTGAACTGTGCAGTGGTGAACATTGGAAAGCATACATCTAGTCATGGTCTGTTTCTTCTTTCTTCTGTTCTATGCCCAGTAGTGGAATTGCTGGGTCAGAAGGTAACTTGATTTCTATGTTCTAGCTATTACCAAATTGCTTTCACAGTTGCTGTATGTCTCTATAAGACCACAAACAGTGAACGAATGTTCTTATCTAACCACACCCCCTCCAACATCTTTTGCTTTCTGGTTTTTTCAATTACACTATCTTTGTGGGCATTAGGTGGTGTCTCATGGTTGTTTTGATTTGCCTTTGCCAGATGGCTAATAACTGCGAATATTTTCTCAGATGTTTATTGGCCACTTGGGTTTCCTCCTTTGTGGATCAGTGACTATTTTTTGTTGTTGTTGTTGAAAGCTTGCAGGATTCTTTAGATTTTAGTAACAAACCCTTTATCTGATATATCTTTGCTAAATATCTTCCCCTCCACTCTGTGGGCTGTCTTATTACTCTCTTGCTGATGTCTTTTGATGTACATAAGTGTTTTTATCTTTAGTATGTCCCACTTGTCTAGTTTATCTTCCTCTGGGTCTGTATCCTTCCTTCTTTCTGGTAACCGTGTTTTTTCCTGAGCTGAAGTTCTTAGCTTTGTCCCAATTTTGTTATTGTTGATCCCGATAGTTTGGGGGTTTACCTTGAGGTCTGTGATCCGCTTTGAATTTGTTCTTGTGTATGGAGAGAAGTAAGGGTCTTGCTCGATTCTTCTGCAGGTTGATATCCAGGTTTTTAAAAATTTTTTTTTAACACCATCTGTTTAAAAGAGCATCAGCTTCCCATCTGATTTTTTTTTACCCTTTTCAAAGATCAGTTGTCTGACATTTTTTTCCTGTATTTTCTGTTCTTATTTATTGTTCTGTGTATCTGTAATTATACTAGTACCATGCGTTTTGACAATTGTGGTTGTATAAGTTTTAAAACCAGGTAATGAGCTTTATTTTTTTTCTTGAGTTTTTTTTTGTCAATTTGGGGTTTCTTAAATTTCCATATGAAGTCAGTAGTCCGTTTTTCTATGTCTTTTAAAATTGATGCTGATGTCCATGATGCCCACCTTCCCGATACAATAACTGAAGACAAATGGGTGCATAAGCAAAGGTAGTAAAGAAAGTTGATGGTGCCGGCTATCAAAAGATGTAGCATCTGGGATCTTAAAGGCTTGAAAGAAGCACCCATCTAGCTCAGAAGCAACCAAGCTCACATGGAAGAAGTACACCAGCTTGTGGGACTATGAGGTGTCAAAGGGATCAGTTATCAAGCTTCAAGAAAGAAAAATCATAACATTGCATGCTTACTTTCCTGATATGAACGCCAACGACAAATGTTTGCATAAGCAAATGTGATGAAGGAAGCTTATGGTGCCCGGCTATCAAAAGATATAGTGTCTGGGGTCTTAAAGGCCTGAGTAACCAAGTGGCCATCCAGCTCAGAAGCAACAAAGCCCACATGGAAGAAGCACACCAGCCTGTGTGATCACGAGGTGTCCAAGGGATCTGGTATCAGGCATCAAATAACTAAAAATTTTATCATTATAAATGAGGGGAGTACAGATTGGGGACCCAAAATCCATCAATAGGTGAACCGACAGCCTCTTACAGAGGGATTACAGGGAGAAGAAGAGCCAATCAAGGCACAGTGTAGTAACAATGAAATATGCAATTTTCCTCTAGCTCTCAAATGCTTCCTCCCAGCCACTATCATGATTCCAATTCGACCTGACAAATCCAGCTAGACTAGGGGATGTACACTGGATCCTGAAACATGGGGAATTTAGGATAGATGATCGCTCAGGACTAGTGGTAGGAGCGGTGATACTGAGAGGGTAGAAGGATAGTGGAATAGAAAGGGGGAACCAATTTCAGAGATCTACATTTAACCTCCTCTCTGTGGTATGGACAACAGGAAAGTGAGTGAAGGGATGCATTGGACAGTGTACGATATGAAAAAGTAATAAGAATTTGCAAATTTTTAAGGGTTCATGGAGAAAGGGGAGAGGGGAGGGAAGGGAAATATGAGGAGTTGGTACTGGGGGCCTAAGTAGAAGGAGAATGTCTTAAGAGTGATGATGGCAACAAGTGTGCAAATGTGGTCTGCGTACAATTGATGCATGCATGGATCATGATGGAAAGTGTATGAGCTCCCAATAAAATGCTTGGGAAAAAATGATGCTGATATTTATATTGGGATTGCATGGAATCCATATAGTGCTTTATGTAGGATTCACATCTTTACACTCTTGAGTCTTCTGATGTATGCATATGGGGTACTCTTCCTTTTTGTGAAAGTCCCTTTTGGTTTCTTGTAATAATATTCTGTCGTTTTCCTCATACAGATGTTTGTTGTTGTTGTTAAGTATATCCCTATATGTTTCAATTTATGCTTGGCTTTTGTGAAGGGTACTATCTTCTTGATCTCTTTTTCTGTGACCCCTCAGTTGTATATATAATCAAATGGTCTTCTGCTTGCTGACCTTATATCCTGCCATGCTACCATGTTCCTCTATCGCTTCCCGCACTCTTATTGTGGCGCCTTTGGGATTTTCAATTAATGAAGTCATATCATCTGAAAATAATGATAATTTCACTTCTTCATTCCTCAGACATATGCCTTTGGTGTCCTTCCATTGTCTTATATTATTAGTGAGGACCTCCAGGAAGATATTGAATAAAAGTGGGGACAGGGGACCTCCTGTCTAAATACCCTTTCAGTAGTAATGTTGTTGTCTTTTCTCCATTGATTGTAATGCTGGCTGTTGGTTTTTCATATGAAGGAGTGACCCCCAAAAGATGGTTAAAAAGCACCTTCCTCCAATCCCACTGCCAAGCTCATCTTTAACTTTGATAGAGTTGGCAGTAAAGAGTATTCTCTGGTTAAAGTTGTTCTCTTTTACCTTTCAGAAGATGCTATTCATTCTCTCCTCTTAACAACAGCAAAAAGTTATTGTTATTTTTACTGCATTCATTTAGCTATAGGCCTGCCATCTGAAATTACAGATTGCTCCCCCTTCAACAAAAAAGATTGCTACATGAAACTGTGTTTCTCCAGGATAAATAATTTCTCATGTAATATGAGGCCTCATATAATATGAGGCTGCATGGTTTCTGTTGATAGGTGTGAGCATATTCTTATCTTATTACCCATATGTGTAACTGTATTTTTTCTATAGCTACTCTTAAGATTTTCTCCTTTTCCTCAAAGTTGCATAATTTGACAATTATATGGCTTAGTGTGTTCTTTTTGGGATTCATTCTAGTTGGTGTCCTCTCTGCTTTATTATATTGGAGAAGTTTGCTTCCAGAAATTCCCTCACTATTTTAGCTGTCAATTTCTTCAGTTAATTTTGCTGTGGTATCTCAATTATGCTAATATTGTTTCTCTTCATAGTGTCCCTCATTGCTTTCAGGTTTTCTTAAACTTCTTTAATTATCTTGTTTGATTGCCTTTCCCTCTTGTGGAATTCTGCTTGGGTGTTTTCGAGGTTGCTGAGATGGTTCTCTAATTCTTCTAGAATGTTGGTGAGGTTTTTTTTACCGTAGTCTTTCTTACTGGTGCATCATCTCTTAACTCTTGTATTTCCGTTTGCTATGTGGACTCAATCCTCTTCATTATTTCATCCTTTTCCTCTATTGATTCACTTAAATAATGCATTACCCTATGCAGAATTCTGAAGATTTCTTTCTGTGGTGGTTCAAAGTCTGCTTCTTCTATGTATGTCGCTGTGTTCAGGTTTTTGCCAGATACGACATTTTGTTTCTCTTGCTTTTTTATAGTGGCTCTTGGTGTGGATTGTTGCTTGCATGTTATTTTGGTGGTGCGTGGCACAGTTTTCCTGGGAAGCCATGAGCCCTGTGTTTTCTTTCTCAGAGGTCAGTAAGGACTACCTGTCACCAGCTGCACTGCAGGATCAAGCTGCATCTCTCTTTCACTGGGGTTGACTCTTCCTAGAAAGACAGAATTATCTATTTGGAGGCCAGTATGGTGGCTTTCTTATGCAGCACATTTGGGGAGGTTGTTGGCAGGGAAGGTGACACTGGGTAGACCAGTCACATGCAGCATGGGCTAGCACTCATGGACTGCACATCATGGGGGAGGGGGTGGTCAGGGGACCTGGGCACAGGCCTGTCACAGACTCCAATTAAAATCAGTAGCTCCAGACCAGTCATGAGCAGTGTGAGGGAGGCACTGGACAGGCCAATTGCATGCAGGGATACCAGTGTTCCCAAGTCAAGTGGTGGGGGAAGAGAGCAACTTGAGACATGGGTGCAGAGTTGTCTGGTATAGATATTTAATTGGTAAATTGGTGGAGAGTAGGTATTATTGAGGTAGAGGAAGCAGTTTCTAGAGGTTGTGGTGATTGGGGGTGTGTGAAGAGTATGTTGAATCTACCAGATTCCCTTATCAAACTGTAATGTGTGAAAAGGAGAGTGCAATCTTTTAATTACTTGTATTTATAACAGAAGATCCCTTTATAGTAGCTTGCTGCTCAACTCCAAATCCTCCACTCCTTATGTGTGGTCCCAAGGTAAATATAGGCTATTTTAGTTCTCTAGGGAGGTGGGGCTTCTGATCAGAAGGTGATTTGGGTAAGGCCAGTAGGATCCCGTGTTCAGTGGTTGGGGAAGCTCACCAAGTAACTCTAATGTGCCAAGACCCAATTCCTGTCATTGGGAAAGGAACCCTGCATTTTCTTTTGCGGACGCTAAAAAGGATAAGTCTGGGCTGAGTCCCGGTGGCGTAGTGGTTGAGTGCGGGACTGTGGCCCACGGGCTTGGCAGTTCAAATCCAGGGGTGGCTTTCCAGGAGCAAGGTTGGGTAGCTTGCTCAACCACCAGAGGGCAGTGATGCCCCCCCCAATAAAATAAAAATAAAAAGGATAGGTCTAACAACTATTTGGATATAGCTACTCCCAATTTCAAGTTGTGGCTCTGTCTTCCTGGTGTCTGGCTCTCTTCCTAAAGCTCAGGTCCTCTATCTGGAGAGCCAGACCATGTCCTTGAGGCACAGCATTGCTGTGACCTGAGTCTGGGTCACGTTCCTATGTTCCTTGATTGGCCTGATTGATAGGTGGTAGGGTGGCGACAGCAATCCCAGAGGGCCATTCTCTAGCATAGGGAGGGGGGCACTCCAGCATGGTTCTACTGTATTCCATGTGGGTAAGATTCTGGGTGGAAAATCTGGATCACTCCCACTCCCTAAGTCTGATTCTGAGTCTGATTCCCACTACTAAAGTCCCTGGGTTTGTCTGTTTAGATTTTGGGGGGAGGGTGCAGGGGGTGCTCAGGACTCCTGCCACAACCAAAGAGTGAAGTTCTCTGGGGAAGGGAAGGGGATAATTTGCTGCATTCCATGTGGATCAGACTCTAGTTGGGAGATCTAAATCACTCCCTTGGTGCTCTGATTCTGAGTCCCACTTCTATATTCCCTGAGTTGGCCTTCTTTGGTAGGGTGGTGGTGCTCCTGACACAGCCAGAGAGAGGGTTTCAATGATGCAGGGGAGAAATGGGACCACTTTATGGTTCTATTGTGTTTCCTGTGGGCTAGAATCTGGGTGAAAATTTGCAATTGCTCCCGCAGTGCCCTTAGTTTGAGTCCCTCCTC
>PVJH01043427.1:0-13645 GCA_004026705.1 Nesogale talazaci | reverse complement strand
CTTTATCTCTCGCCCTCTCTTCTGCACTTGGAGTATCTGCCTCAGGGCTTGTCTGCCCATCTGTCACTCTGGGTCTCGCTGCCTCTATCGGGCTCTGCCCATGCCTCTCTGATTCCTCTGTCTCTGCCCACCCCTGTCCCTGACTCTTCTTCTCCTGCCAGCCCAGATGGTGGCCAGAGTGGGCACCTGGAAGGGTGGGTCAGGGAGCGAGTCAGAACAGAACCGGCAGGTTTTGCTGACCCGTGTACCGTCCAGGGGCCCTGGCACTGCCTCCTGCTGCCCATGGACTCAGACAGCCCAGGTTCACATATCTGAGCTGGACGGACTTGGGCAAGTCACTTGACCCCTGTGGACTCTGCCTGCCCCTCAAACTTGGAACACAGCAGGAGAGCTAGATGAGAGGGGGGCTGAGAAGTGCACAGGAAGCCCGAACATGCTGAGTAGAGGGGAGTGGAGGTTGATGGAGGTAAACCCGGTGAGACTACTATCCTCCTTCCTCGGTAAGCTCCCCAGGCCCAGATAAGACTCTCTCCTGATAATCCCATGCACAGAAATCCTTATTTATACTTGAATGTCTCCTGTGGCAGAGGTCACTACCTCCCAAGAAAAGGGGCTCTTGGGGGCTGCCTGGAATGGTTCCTGTCTCCCACCAGGACAAGTTGGTCAGAGATTTGAAAGCCAGGACCATGGCTCACCTTGTCAGCTTTTCAGCCGCTGTCCTCTCAATTCCAGCAGCCAGGGGTCCTGAAGGCAGCGAGGAGGATCTGTTGGAGGGCAGAACAGAGCAGGGGGCTGATGCCAACCAATCCAGCTTCAGCCTTGAATTCTCTTCCTTGCTCCATACTAGACTCTTGGCCAGCATCTTGCCTATATTATCTCCCAACAAAGCCATGTTACAGGAGAGAACATGGAGGCCCAGAGAGAGCCTGTGATGATCAGTGAGGCTGGATCCAGAACTGAGACCTCCTACCAGAAGCCAAGAATATGTCTATTTATTTTGATTTCTGCTTGTATTTTTGGCAACCGGGTATGGTTTCTCTGTTTACAGGAGTGATATAAAGTTTCCTTTTTTGAAACGAAGCCAGTGTTTTTAGTAAGTGCATTGAAAATATCAGATATTCTCGTCTCCTTCCTGGGTTGGGTGATTCTACAGCCATGTCAGTGGAGGGAGTGAATGAATGAAGTTCAGGAAGTGCTGAGCACTGTAGGAAGTTGTGTGGGAAAGCACCCAGCTCAGGGCCCGAAACTTGGGAGGGGCCACGTGCACGCTCACAAGGAAGGGTTTAGGGACAGGAGAAGGCCTGCGATGTGTCACCATCGGCGAGGCAGAATTGAGGCGCAGAGTGGCTGCCTGGTGTAGCCTGAGCACAGGCTGGGAAGCTGAGCCAGCAGGGTGTTGGGCACCTCACACACACTCCTGCCCCCCATGGGTCCCTAGCACCTGTCCCTGACTTCTGATCATGCCATGGAGAATGGGTCTTTGGGTTGGGCTTGATCTCAATCTGTCTGGACAATTGTCCCCTAGGCAGCCTCCCGTTGGGAGTCCAGGTGTTGCTTATCAGGAAGAAGGACTACTGTTTGCTCACCTTCCCTCTCATGTCATCTTGCCTGCTCCTAAGCACTGCCTCCCAAGGAGAGCTCAGATGGAGGGTCCCTGATCTGTAAGTGCCACCCTTCCTGATGCTTTCAGCTGAGTAGGAGGAGGTCGACAGACATTAGAAGCCCTGAGGGCCGGGGGACCAGGCAGCTGGGCAAGCTGTTTGTCCCATCTGGGGCCAGGCTCTCCTTGGTCTCCAAATCCCGCCTCAGTCACAGGGTCACTCAAAGGTAGACAGTGGTTCATGATGTTAGCTTATTTCCCGTGTTGTGCCCCCCCCCCACTCCTCTTCCATCATAGAGATAAACAAATTGGATTGCTTGACTTCCAAGCTCCCTCTGCTTGCAGAGCTGATCATTTTATTTTTATTTTATTATTTTTTTGAGCCGATCATTTTATTTGAACTTCACAATCGTTTTGTAAAGTGGGCAGGACTGGCTTGTATAATCCCCATCAGAGATAGATAAGGCAGCTGAGGGCCAGACAGGTTATTTACGGAAAAGTCAGAGTCAGAGCTGGGGTGGGACAGCAGAGGTTCCTGCCCAGCCCAGGGTTTTTCTACTTAATTCACTATTCCGAATTTATTCATGAACCACTGCCTGATACAAGACCTGATGTTCATGAGGCGTTAGAGGCTGTTAGAGACGTGCAGGCTGAGACCCCAAGAGCTGCTGGGGCTTGCTGTTGCTGAGAGTAGATGCCCAGTGCAATAATTTCTACATGTACGACCAGGACACTGATGACATGGCTTCAACGTATGCAAACGTTTCAGAATTTTTCTCTCCTGTTCACATAAGCTCACTGCCCTCCCTGATTCTCCTGTGTAATCTCTGGAGCTGCTGATCTTGACTGCATTTCAAATGGTTGGTTCTTCAAGAGAGGGCGATGCTCAGAGCAGCCCCGCTGCACTACTGAAGTAACCCCCTGTGACTCCAAGAGCACTTTGGGGATGTCTGCAGTTTAACGTTGTATTGTTGTTTCTTGTTTTTGTTTTGTTTTGTTTTTGTGGCATCTCTGCCCTGGTGGGAGTAGGAAGCCTAGCCTTGCTCCTGGAGAGCTGCAGCAGGATTTGAACTGTCAACCCTGTGGGCTGCAGTCCCGCACATAATCACTGTGCCACCAGGGCTCAGCCGGTTTAATGTTTAAAGATAACGTTTAAAGATGGTCTCAGAACGATAGTTTGGGGTAGAGAGAATTTGAAATGTTCCGCCTCTTCCCATCCCGTCTTTGATCAGATTCTGCCTTGAAATCTTTGATCAGAGGGGTCTCCTTAATGGCAGGTCGTCAGGAAGCAATCTGTTCTTCTGGCCTTGTGGTCCATGGAGACAACTAGCCACCCACTTCATGTTCTCCAACTCCTCCTCTTTTTCCTCCTCCTCCTCCTCCTCTTCTTCCTCCCTTTGATGCTCCCAGCAAATAGAGATCTGTTGTTGTGTCTTAGGTGGCTACTTACAAGTTTGGTGGGTTTTTAAAGATAGATATCAAAGTTTATTAGTGCTTACTAGGGTCAGTATACAGAAAGTGGGGCGTGGAGGGTATGGGTGATGGGAAAACTACAGGGGTCATGGAATGCTTGTTTGCCAACAGATTCTTATAATTTCTGTCAATAAGGCTAAACCTGTCAATAATTGAACAGGCAACATCTGTGTGATAGATATGCAAAGAGGCTTCAAAAAGTTTGTGGGAAACTTCCATTATTTTAAAATTTAATTGTAGTCATCACTGGGGCAATTTCTTACTGCTCATTCCTGTGCTGGCCTGTTCTTCCCCTGCATGAGCAGGACCAGGGCCTTCAGGAAACCTTGCAGGACTGAGAGGTCACTGGGGTGTGTGGCTACGGTGGGTTCTTCTTTCTCAATTTTCTCCAGGTCATAGTCTGGCTGCTTGGTCATCTCAGGAGAGCTTAAGTCAGGTTGGTCCTTGCTTTGAGCTGAAGGTGCAAGGAGTCTCAGGGAGGAGCCTGACAACACAGTGCTCAGGCTGCTGGTGTTTCTCTCCGCTTACAAGTCTTGTTTTTGTTTTTGTTTTTGTTTTTTGGGGGGGGGGCATCACTGCTCTCCGGTGGTGGGAGTAGGAGGCCCAGCCCCACTGCTGCAATTGAACCTCCGTCCCAGTGGGCCGCCGTCCCGCGCACAACCATTATGCCACCCGGGCTCAGCCCTCCACTTACAAGTTTTTAAGACTTCAGGCACTCCACAACAAACAAGGAGGCAAGGAGCCTGAGAGTTTTAATTCTCACCTCCCATGACCACGGGGGAGTCTTCTTTTGTGAAAAGATACTGCAGCGGAGAGCAGGAGATGAACTGCATGCCAGGACCTTAGTGATCAGGAATTCCAGAGAAAGAATAGAGCTGGGGCTTCCAAGTATGAAGTCTGGGCATGGGGGAGCCGTGGGGACTAAGGCTGGGTCTGCGGTAATTAGGTGCAGTCAAGTTGATTCAAACTCATAGTGACCCTATCTGTACAACAGGATGATCTAGGGCCGGGGAAAAAGCTTAAAAACTTGGCAGATTTTTGTCTGCTTGCATCTTGGGACTTCAGGGATCAGACCCAGTTCAACATCCTGTCATTTGACCCCAATGTCATTCCAGCCCCGCCTCCACCTCAAGAAAGAGAGAAATCCAAACAGCATCAGCTCAGACCATATTATTTAACGCACAGTGATGGTGGCCAAAGGTACCGAACCGTGGCTGTCCTAAGTTCTGTGTCTGACTTCACCTGAAGACTCTTCAGCAACACCTGATAAAATACTTTCATCCCCACTTTGCAGATGAGGAGCCGGAGCCGTGGTTCACTGGGCGCTTCTTCTGAGCCTGAGCTCGACAGGTGGCAGCATCGTGAAGACCATCCTCACTTTTCAAATGAGAACTCTCTCGGCTCAGAGAGGCTCAGGAACGTTAGCCCTTGGTTTAGCAACCAGCCCGTGGGTCCTTGGCACCGGACCAGGCCATGCTGCGTCTTGTTCGATGTAATAAAGCCATGGTGCGTCAGAACAGCAACCCACAGCACCTCCCACCAGCCGCTGCCTTGAGAACCAGGGAACAGAACAGAACGGAGAGTCCATCTTGTGGGGCTGCATTCTGGGGGGGGGGAAGGCAAACAGCAAACAAAAGTCATTTTCAACAAGCACATGACACCGTTGGTTAGAGACAGTAAGGGTGTGGTAGGGAGGGAGCAGATGGTGCTCAGGGAAAACCTTCCTGAGGAGGGGAAATTGACATGAAGACGGAAGAGGTGAGGGACCCTGCTGAGGAACCACGCAGCCAGTCCAGGGAGAGCCAGGGCTTGAACACACGGGGGAATACCCTGCCTGGGGTCCTGAGCACTGTGAGGACCAGGCCTCACCCCAAGTCTCACCCCCGGCCTAAGCCTTACTGGTAGGCCTCACCCCCTAATCCCACAGGAAGTCTAGCTCTTATCTTCTGGCACAGAAAGAATCAGCCCCAGGGAAGCCTGTAGGTTCACTTCCACCTGTCAGCCCTTGTCTCAGTAGCCCAGAGAACCCCCGACCCAGAAGTTGTCCTCCAGCCCCAGGCCTCCAAACTCATTGGGTCTCTTTTTTAGACTGGACCTCTCCCACCGTGTTTCCCAGGCTTTAGGGCTTTACAGAAGCAGACAGTCACATCGTTCTCCTTTGGAGAGGCTAGTGAGTTTGAACCAGTGATATTTTGGGTGGTTAAAGCCCTTGGTTGGCGGCTAACCTCCAGCCCCAGCTGCCCTTAAAGGAAGTTATCTTTACAAAGGTCCAGAGAGGCTGCCCTGTACGAAAACCCGGATTGTCCAGGGAACAATGTCCCTATTTTGTCCTTTGTGTCTCCAGAGAGTTGTGAGTAGTTCCAAGCTCTGCGAGGGAGCATGTTGTGTCCTATTCTCCGTCCGGAGGAGGCTGCAGGCCAAGTGGAAGGGTCAGGGATGTCTCTCGGGGAGGGAGAGAGAGGCTCCAACAGATTCAGGCAGGCCCAGCCACCCACCCCTTAGTCGTCACCCGGCACTTTCCAGAACAAAGGCATGAAAGAAGTCATTCCTAAGAAACAGAAGGGTCTGGCTGGTCCCGCCCACCCCCCACCCCCACCCCCCACACTGGACTTTCATGATCTTGGATAAAATCTTCCAGAAGAACTTAGCCTGTCCATCGATTTGTCTATTCATCTGCCCATCTTCCATAGACCCTCTGAGATGGGCCTTGGAGACACCATCCCAGGGAGAGTGGGAAGGCTGCACCATGTTAACTACTGGTGGAACTTCAAGGACCCAAGGATGCCTGGGAAGCATGGGCTCTCCCTTGGCAAGTCAAAGTCATGGGCAGAGGTGAAGAGGTACCACCAACGACCCTCTTATCCAGAGTCTGTATCCCAGCTGAAATTTAAGAACAGGAACTGAGTCTCTTTTCCGGGCAAAGAATGCTTAGTAGGATGTTCTTGGCTAAAGTGGAACAGGAATATATATATGAATGGATGATGTATGAATGGATTTTTTTGGGGGGGGCATCACTGCCCTCAGGTGGTGGGAGTAGGAGACCCAGCCTTTGCTCCGTGGAGCTGGAATTGAACCTCCATCCCAGTGGGCTGCAGTCCCGAGCACAACCACTACGCCACTGGGGCTCAGCCCGTATGAATGGATTTTAAACTCACATTTAACCATAACCCCCAATCTAAGAATATCTTATGATGCAGCCCCAATCCATATTTAAAGCTCATGAAGGGATCACTAAAGGGTTGGGTGCTGTAGTGAAGTGTGGTTAAAAAAACAAAAAAAGGCAGATGGTGCCACACTGTCTGAAAGAATAACATCTCAGGTCTTTAAAACTTGTCTCAGACAAGCAGCCCCCTAAGTGAGGTGACAGGTAAGCCCACATGGAGGAAACATACCAACTGTGTGATGCAGGATTAGAAATAATAAAATCCAAGATCAGAGGAGGGGATTGTATGAGAGTGTAAATTCTGAGCACCCGCCATGCAGATGGCTGTGTATGACAGTGACAGACCAGAATGCATTTGCAGAATTCCCATGGGGATGAAGCCTGCATTGAATTCACTCGGACCATTGACCAGGGGGTGAATCGTCTTGCTTTCCCAATGCATCAGAAAATAAATGAGTGCAGATGTAGTCAGGTTGATTCTAATATCGTTTCTCCTTTGATTCACTTAAAATTCATTCTAGTTTTTATTATTTTCTGTTTCCTGTGGATTGAGGCTTTTCTGTGCTTTATTTTGTTGCTGTTGGAGGGTGTTGTATGATTTTCTTTATGTGGAATCCAGGCTAGGTACATCTAAAGCAACAGTAACTAGATTAATTGTTCCTTAGGGTTATGGCAGGGGAATTTTGGAGGGAAAGGGGGAAGTCACAGCAATGAGTACAAGAATGAGAAAAAATGTTCTAGAATGGAGTGTGGTGATAACTGTACAACTCTTTTTCACATACGGAAGCCATTGAATAATATGGTATGTGGATTATGCCCAAAAAAGAGAGACCCGCAGGCCAACAGACTGCTAGAAATGCAAGCGCCTTCTGAGAAAACAAGGGCAGTGTACATTGCCTAGCAACCACATCTCTTGACCTGCTGAGTTGGAAACAATAGTGCCCAGCTCAGAGACAGGCAGGCAGCCACAGCACTTTCCCTTTGTATACTCTCCCCCCTCCCATCCCCTTACCCCTCCCCCCCCAAGTCCTGACACTAATCCAGTCTCCTGCCTCAGATTCCAGTCTGTTTCAATTTCATGGCATTGACCACAACGAAACTGGTTTGAGCCAGTCTGAAACCCTGGTTTGGGGGCTAGAATCCTGAACTCGAGGTTAATTTGGATTGCAGTCCCACATAGAAAGGATCTCTGTCTCTCTAACTCTCTGTCTCTCTGTCTCTGTCTCTGTCTCTCTCTCTCTCTCTCTCTCTCTCAAAATGGATCCCTCAAAGCCTCAGTTCTTCCCCTTTTCCTTTCAAACAGACCCATTTCAAAGTCTGCATGTCTCTTTCCTGTAAGAGCTTAATGAAAATCTCTCGGAGTCACTGAATGTTGACAAGAAGCAGCCAGCTATGTCAACACCCTGAAGATTTCCCAGCAGTCTCCTACAGCAGCAGCCTGACAAATGCATGAAACCCCAAGAACCAACAGGCTACAGAGGAGCCTACCATTTTGCTCCCGGCTACTGTAGAGGGTCAAAGTTGCCATGCGGGGTCACAAGCCCCCTCTTTCACCAGCCTTCTCAGATGAGCGCTTCCCCCGGTGGGGTCTACAGCTTGCCGCACTGCTTCCCCTTGTGGTGCCAGTTTCCTCCTCAGTTAAGAAGTTGTAAGGAACAGAAAAGCCCACTTTGCAAATGGGTTTTGAAAAGAGACGCATTCACTGGTTTGCTGAAATGGAAAGGTCTAAATGAGGCAACCTGGGCCTGGTTTTCTCTTTCTCTGTTTCTCAGTTCCTCTCCCTCCTTCCGGGGCTTAGTCTCACTTCTCCGGAAATGCTCAAGTGGCACATCCAAGTGAGTGAAAATCTATTTTCTCAGATAAACAAAAGTCTTGGAACAGCCCTTGGTGGATCCCATTTCCAGCATGGGCTCCCTAATCCAGTCGCCACAATGACCGGTTCAAGCAATCAAAGCCCAGCCTGGAGAGGAGACGTGCTTGGCCCTCCCAACGTGCCCCATAAAGAGTCTCCTCACTCACTGCTATCAACTCTGAATTCTCACAGCCCTTTAGGGCAGGACAGAACTGTCCCTGTGAGTGTCCTACACTAACTCTTTATGGGGGTAGAAAGCCTCCTTTTTGCTCCCAAGGAGTGACTGGTGGTTTCGAACGGCTTTCTTTCGGTTCATGGCCAATGCACAGCCTCCAGGGCACCTGGGTTTCTAGAAGGCGATGTGGGAAGACACTTCCCCAGCGCACTGCACACCTTGGCTTAAGGCCTCCGGAAAGCCCTCACAACGCACCTATACTACCAAGGCACCTTGAAGTACGGAATAATAAAAAGATTTCCCAAGTTTAAGTCTGCAGTGTTTTCAATACCGAAACCATCCGTGTTTATGATCACTTAAATACGAAAGGTAGATAAAAATGCCCCGTGATCTTATCATACAGAGTTATCCATTTAGCTTGCTATTTTGGGTATGTTTCCAAATTCAAACAGACTGACCAAGCTGGAAAGGATGGGACCATGACAGTCATTTTGAGAGGCCCCTTCTTTCTACCTCTTTCCATTACAGCTCAGGTTTTTAAGCCCTTGAGACCCCAGGTCTCATGCGCTCCTCCTGGCCAGGTGTATTGTGATCCCCCTTCTACAGATGAGATGGAGGCTTGCAGAGGGAGTCCAGAGCAGACAGCCAGCAAACAGTCCCAGCCCACAGCCCTAACCGTGGCGTCTCTGGGAGAAGGCAGAGCAGGGAGGGCCACTGGAGGCTGGGAATGATGAATTCTGCACCCAGGGTCGTCTAATCTCATGCCAGCATGCTCCTATGTGGTCCTGCTGGGCACGCAGAAGAAGGCCGATGGGTTTAATGTTTACCCCCCGAAGTGCAGTGTCATGAAAAGCCAGGAACTCTGGACTCTCCTTTCTCCCTTCGGGGCAGATGTGGTCAAGGCAGAAGGCAAGCATTCCATCACCATCTCCAGCTCCAGCTTTCCCTGTGGGGCCAGGCACGGGGAGAGGCACGTGACGATGAAGCAGGCCTAGAAGAGCAGCAGACAGAGGCCTGAGCCCCGCCTCCCCTCCCCTTGCCTTCCCAGAGAATGGTGGGCCAGGCTCTGGAGTCAGGCGGCCTGGGGGCACCTCTGGCGCTACCCCTTGCGGGCTTGGATATGTGTGCCTCCCTGTGCCTCAGCTGTTTCCATCTGTGAGATGGGAACGACGGGAATGCTGCGTGGAGTTTTTAAGAGGTTTCAATAAGAGGAGGCACCTAAATCCATGGAAAGAGCAGGTGGTACATATTACCCACTCAGTAAGCAGCAGTCTTTTTGTTGTTTTACTGGACATTTGGATTCATCTGGATTTGAGTGGCAGGAAATAGAAACTCATTTCTGCTAGAATAATAACAAAGAGGATTTCTGAAAAGGGGGTTTCTCCATGGTAGACTGAGAGAGAGGCAGCGAGGTCCCCAGGAGAGACCTGAAGGAGATTTGATCCGTCTCCAGTCCGCGTCATCTGCTGCCTCCCACTTGCTCCCTCTGCCCTCGCCTCCCTCCACTGACTCTGCCGACCTGCTCTCTCCCTTTCTCGGTCCTCTCTCCAGGCTCTAGCCTCCCCGGGATCCCCAGACAAGTCCAGACAAGCTGGGCCCTTCCAACAGCCAGGAGAGAGGGTCGAATCTGCCCAGCGAGGTCACATGTCCACATCGAGGCCAACCAACATGACGATTCCCAAAGGAAAGCTCAGTTGCACGGATCAACTCAGGTGGTGAAGTGGTTAACCCATTTGTTTCCTTTGGCACTAACCACCACTTTCTCCTGCTTCTCCAACTGGAAGGATAGGCTTTACATTCTCACTCTCCCAGACTCACTGCCCGTGGTCTGCTAACTGTCACCTTTATTCTGGAGGAGCCCCACCTACAGCCCCTATTGTTCCAAGTAGCCTTTGCATGACATTACACACACACACACACACACACACACACACACACACACACACACACCTGGCCACAGCTAATAGGGTTGAGTGGGGACAGGTGAAGAGAGCAGTTGCCCAGGGAGAAAGGGAGGTCAGAAACTCACAGCCGAGCCCCTGAGCTCCTAGCTTCCATCTCTAACATGCCTGGTCCCACTTCTAGGACCTGAGAGGCCGAACTAGATGTCATTCTCCTGAACCATAGAATTCCACCTCCGTTTCTCAACCCATTCCCCACTCCGCCTACCCACATTTTTTTATGTTTTGTGTTACCAAAAATGTCCTGGCCAGAAAACTCCACTTCCTCATTTCTCCCTAAAATGAGCTCCAAATAATCTAATTTCCTCATTTCTTTAGAGAGAGGGGCCACAACTAGCCTGCTCACTCATTTCCCTGCCCTCAGAGCCGTGGGCATTAGTGCAGGCATGTGGCCGTCTGTGCCTAGAGCGTGCTCCAGAGCCACAGCCATGTAAGGACACCTCAGGTGCTGATCCACATCACAATGCCCTCCTTGTCCCCATAGCACCTGACTACCCCCCACAAGGATGGGGACGAAATGGCTGCTAGAGCTGCCAATCCTAGAATGTGGGCACTGTGTCCCCCAAGGGCAGCAGGGGAGGGCCCCCGAATGCCTTCTGCAGACCTCAGAGCTGGCCTGGTGGTCACGGCAGGGCACATCCAGCGAGTAGGTGCGCACCTTCAGGAGAAGACTTCATCTGTGGGGACCATGGTGGGGGGGGGGGGGCATCTGCACTTGCTTGAATACAGGGTGTCTCATTTGCATGTGCTGTGATCAGAGACGTAGCAGAAGGGGGTGACTTTCACGAACAGGGGTTCATTCTCTCAAAGTTTAGGAAGATGTTGTCAGGACTCCGGCTTGGGAAGGTTTCCTCCTTCTGTTGCCTCTGGGGCAAGTTCACTGCCTCTTTTCCACTTCTGCTCCCTGGAGCGCTCACGTGTCTCCATCACACACCGGCTTGCTGCTGCTGCTGCTGCTGCTGTTGATGATCCTGGAGTCGGGCCGACCGGGCATGCACAGAATGAAACCCTGTCCTGTCCTGCACCATGCTCGCAGTTGTCCCTGTGCTGCGGCTGCCCCTTTTAGCTCTTGTACAATTTGGCTTAAAACACTCCCTACTCGGGTAGGGCTTCATTCACATGACAAGGAGTCCCTGTTCCCCAAGGGAATTGCATTGACAGGAATTGGGGTTAGGATTCAGAACATAGCTTTTAAATGTTTTTAACAGTATTGTTGATATATAGCTAAAGTGAACAGATTTTAAAGGGGACACCATTGACGGGAGGCGGGGTGGTAGTGGTTCTTGATTAAAAATTTGGTCTATATGGAGCAACAAAAATTTTCAGAGGATGCAAAAATAGTATCGTGATATATATTTATTTTGACTTTAAAACATCACGGGACATTGTTAAAAAGCGGAACGTCTGTTCACTTTACATATAATTCATGTCCATACAAATCAATGGTTTCAATATGATTTAAAAAAAAAAAAAGAGTTGCGGGCTGAGCCCCAGTGGCGTAAGTGGTTGAGTGTGGGACTGCAGCCCGTGGGCTTGGCGTTTCAAATCCAGCGGCGGCTCTCAGGAGCAGCACTGGGTAGCGCCCACGACCACCAGAGACAGTGATGCCCCCCCCCCCAAAAAAAAGAGTTGTGCCATCATGACCCCAATCAATTTTAGAACATTTTCTTATTATTAACTCGCCCTTCTCCCTCACCCCACCATCTCTTGTCATAATTCCAAGAAACTATTAATCTAGGTACTGTCTCTTTAGATTTATCTTTCCTGAATTTTATATAAAAGAAAATCTTAAAAAGCAACAACAAAACAGAAAGCTGTCAACCCCAGAGAAAGCAGAAAATAGTAAAAATTAGAACAAGTTTAAAATGAGTCCAAAGGTACAACCACTAATAAGATGTTAAATTTTAACCTACCCACACCTGCAGTAATCCACTTTCTAATTGCCCTCTGTCTGATGACAATCCACTCCGCATCCCTGGCCTGTGGTCGAGGAGACTCACCAGAGGATTAATCCACGTGAGGACTCAGCAATGGATTTGGGACTCCCCCTGTCATCGATAGGTGTTCAGAATTTAAACCCTAATACAATCCCCTCCTCTGGTCACGGATTTTAATATTGACAACCCTTGGCTCCCACAGATTGGTACGACATGTCTTTGTATTGTTGTTAAAAGCCCAAACCCAGGGGCTACTCAGGGGCCTGGGATAGGGAAGGGTTGGCACCAGTCAAATGCTCTTCCCGCCTCACTGCCCCACCAAGCCTAGTTGCTCAACTGAAGCCTCTCTCCACCAGTAAATTGTCAGCAGATGTACTTCAGTCCAGTGGGTTGTTCTGTTCTGCTTTTCTTCTGTTTGCTTGAACAACTACCATGCGCCAGTCTGCCATCGAATCGCACACGCCTTGGATGTTTCTTCAGAGGGGCCCCTGGTAATTCTGAAGCCTTGTGTGCCTTTTGCAAAATGGCAAAGTGGGACCAGGTGTAATCTGGGGCCCCAGCCTAATCTGCCAGCCTAAGAATGTGGCGTCCCCTGGCCATTGTGTGCAGTGACAATGGACTGTGAGTGGTTTTATTCCCTGGTCTCGGGCTGTTTTCCAGATACTGCGTTTCCTGATGCCCCCATGGCGCCAGTGCAGGGCTCGGGACTCTGTGGAGTCCTTGTTCATCATTGCTGGCCTCAGAGTCCAGAAGCCAGTAGGGAAGCGGACAGACTCTGGTGAGATCAGTCCCTGCCTTTCCCCAAGATGTCCCTCACTGGGGCTTGACAAGCTCCAACATGCTGAGTTTCCACCTAACAAGCTAGCAGCTGGGCTCAGCGACTTTGTGGGCCGGACCAGATCCCTGCATCTCCCTCGGCCCTTTTTCAGCAAGCAGTGGTTTTTAAAAAGTGCTCAGGCATGAGGAAAGTAGAAATACCACAATCTCTCTCCCTCACCACAAAATACAGATAAAACCAAGAACAAAGAAAGCTCACCTCAACAGTCTTAGACACTTTTATGTGCTTGCTACATGTTTGTTTGTGGTTTAATATTATTTATATTTTGGATTGCATGCTATGGTGAACTGAATTCTTTTATGTGGCCTTCTGTCTTGACTCATGGAAACAACAGCTTGAGAGATTGCAACCTCTAACCTCCAAAGCAGTCCCTTTGCCCTAGCTTTCTACCCAGAGGGTTTGCTATGTTGCCCAGTGTGGCAGTCATGTAATCCTATGTCAGTTTGAGGATTAAGAGTATAGGGGTGGAGTCTAGCCTGTCAATCTGGAGATAGCCAATGAGACCTCTGTGTGGGCCTGGCTTTCTCCTGAGAATTCAGGGAAATCTGGCCATATTTTCCCCTTGGAGGTGACTCAGTCCCTTAGAGATGTTCCACTGACAAGACACAAGACTGACTCTCTGTGGGACATCCCGGAGGCAAAGCCA
>PVJH01043426.1:0-13621 GCA_004026705.1 Nesogale talazaci | reverse complement strand
AGCTCCTCTTATTTCATTCCTCCCCGACCCTCCCACCCTGGTGACCCCTTAATAAATTATAAATTAGTATTCTTTTCATATCTTACACTATCTGCTGTCTCTCTTCATCCATGTTTCTATTATTCAATCCTCTGGGGAAGGGGGTGTTATATATCAAACCTTGTGATCCATTCCCTTTTCTTTCCCTCCCCCACTGCCTGCCCTCATAATATCACCACACCTACAACATTCCTTGAGTTGTGAGCTCTTATCCCTTTCTTGCGACCCTTATGTGAGAGGATGTCCAACTATCTACAAATGGGCTTTGGATCTCCACGCTGACCACTCTTGTTTATTTGGATATGATTGTTTGTTTTGGGTATTCTGATGCCTGATACATGATCCCGTCAACACCTCATGGTCACAAAGGTTG
The DNA here is from genome assembly GCA_004026705.1 of Nesogale talazaci. Lineage (NCBI taxonomy): Eukaryota > Metazoa > Chordata > Mammalia > Afrosoricida > Tenrecidae > Nesogale > Nesogale talazaci. The sequence continues at coordinate 13,209 of PVJH01043426.1, read as the reverse complement.
GTGTGTTTCTTCCAAGTGGGTTTCATTGTTTTCCTGCTAGATGACTGTTTGTTTGATTTCAAGTCTTTAAGACTCCAGACACTATATCTTATAATAGGCAGGCACCATTGCTTTTTCTCGCAACATTTGACTTCTCTGATCATGTCAGGAAGGTGAGCATCACAGAACGCCAGAATATTAGAATAAAGTGTTGCATTGAGGAAGGACTTGAGTAGAGGCTAAATGTCTGTCTGCTACCTTGATATTTACCATATAAATATATGTACACAGACCTATATCCCTATTGTTGTATATTAATGTATTTACACATATACGTGCCTATATTTATATCTCTCTAAATGTCTTCTGCCTTCTAGTTTGTTCCTCTATTTCCTTTTAATTTTCTTCTGTCCCACTATCATGTTCAAAATTCATTAAGCTCTCAGTAATTCCTCATAGCTACAGTGCACTTGATCAAACCCCACCAGATGTTCTAAACCCTCCTTGTCATTGATTTTAGATCTACCTTCTCCCTGGGTTTGTTGGCTCCCCTCCTGCTATTACCTGTCCTCTGAGAACCATTAGTCCTGTTGTTTTCTCCTCAGGATTGTTTATCTTGCCTATCTTATATAGATAGACAAGAAAGTGAAGAAGATGTAGAAGATGAAGAAGAAGAAGAAAAGAAGAAGAACCTTTAAATAGCCCCAGATGTCTACTGTCCCTTATGCATGTTTTGTGATTGAGTCTGTTGAGGTATCAAGTCCTGCCTTCTGAGTCTGAAGTTTATTTCCAGGATTCCTCAGGGACTTCATTACTTTGCTCCTCTTGCTCTTCTATTTCACACTCCCTTCGTGTTTCACCCCAATGGGAAGCAGGGTGTCAGATCAGGCACAGTTCCCTCACTGTGTCTCCAGTGCTGTCCCCTATCGTCTTTGAGACTTGGTAAGCCAGGGTGCTATTCTCTCTCTGTCTCTGTCTCTGTCTCTCTCTCTGTCTCTCTCTCTCTCTCTCTCCCCCTCTCTCCCTCCCTGCCTCCCTCCCTCCCTCTTAGTTTGCTATGTGTGGTCTGGACAGACCACCAGTCTTTATGGACTGTATCTTCAGTTCTCTGAAATGCAAACTTCCAGGGAGGGAGTCCACATAGCTAGGATTGGACCAGCCCCACAGATCACACTGTTGGTTCACTGTTCCATGCCAGTATGTTGCCCTCAAGACTTGGTGTATGAGGTTGAGGTGTGGTCCCCACTCCCTTTCCTCAGTGGATTCAGGTTTTACTTATCCTTTTGTGTTTGGTTTACTTTGTTTAGCATAATTTCCTTCAACTCTTCCCATGCAGAGATTTGTTTCATGCATTCATCACTGCTTTTTAGGGATGCAGAGTTGTGTCAGTCCAGGTAGACTAGAGGAACAAATTTCAGAGAAACGCATATAGGTATAAGGAATGGGTTTATATTCAAGAGGAACAGGACATTGAGAAAACATCCCAGCCCAGTCCAGCTCAAAGTCACAAGTCCGATATTAACCCACATGCCCGAAATCAGTCCATAAAGTCTCCTTCTGACTCACAAAGTCACAGGTCAGTGGGTACAGAGTCCTGGCACCGACAGGGGTCTCCCCGTGGCTCCTCGTTTCCAGGGCTCAGGGTCCATCAACAGCATCCCGTGGTGGCAGAAGCAACTCATTGCTGGCAGAGGCCTCCATGTGGCTGCCCCAGCCTCAGAGGTCAGGCTCCATCAGAGGGCAAAGCCGTGTGTTCTCTCCACTGGCTGCTCCAGCCTCCCAGATGCCACCATTTTGTGTTGCCTGTGGTTAATCATCTCTGAAACTAACTCCCAACAACTGGGGAAGATAGCTTCTCATCTTCACAAGGGAAATATAGCGAGATTTCCCTGGAGTCTCAGGTGAGAGCCATGCCCACATAGAGGCCTCATTGGCTACTCATTGGCTATATCCAGATTAACAGGCTAGACTCCACCCACCCCTACATTTCAATCACAAAATTAACATAAGCACATGACTGCCACAAGAGTGCTTCACTGTGTATATGTATAATAATTTTTAGTGCATTATTTCATTGATGGAAATTTAGGTTGTTTCCAACTCTTTGTGATTTTGAACTGCATCATGATGAACATTAGAGTGCAGATGTCTGGCCATGGTCCCTTTCTTACATCTTCTGGTTATATGCTCAGTAGGGGGATTGCTGGGTCATATGGAAACTTGATTTCCACTTGTTTTAGGAATCACCAAATTGATTTCCATGTTTGCACATACCTACAGGTCCACCAGCAGTGGATGAGAGTTCCTCTCACCACAGCCCCTCCAACACTTGTTGCTTCCAGATTTTTTAAATTGGACTCTTTGGAGGTATTAGGTGTAGTCTCATAGTTCTTTTAATTTGCATTTATCTTATGGCTAATGATGAATATTTTCTCATGTGTTTATTGGCCATTCAGATTGCTTCCCCTGTGAAAATTTTGTTCAGGTCTTTTGCCCACCTCCTCAGTGGGCAGTTAGTTTTTCTCTCAGTGTAAGCTTAAAAAGTATAGTAGGTTTTAGTTATCAGACTTCTGATGTGTCATTGTTAAAGATGTTTTCCCAGTCCATGGGCTCTCTTATTACTCTATTGGTGAATTCTTTCAATGTACACAGGTGATTTATCTTCAATAGAGTCCACTTGTCAAGTTGTGACTCGTCTCTATCTTCCCTGTTTCTGATACTCTATGTATTCCCTGTGCCAAGGTCCACAGGTAAATCCCAATTCCCACACTGATAGCCCTAATTGTTTGGGGTTTTATATCAATGTCTGTGATCCACCATGAGTTTATTCTTATGTGTGGAATGAGGTAAGGGTCTTACTTCATTTTTTCTGCAGGTAGATACCCATGTTTTCCAGCACCATTTATTGAAGAGGGCAGCTGCTTCCTAATTGATATTTTGGGGGCCCTTATCAAAAATCAGTTGCCTGTTGTATGCTGATATTTTTATTTCTGGGTCTTCAGCTCTTTTCCATTGGTCTGAGTATCTGTCATCATACCAGTACCACACGCTTTTGATTTCTTTGCTTGTATAATACATGCTAAATTCAGGTAGAGCGAACTCTCCCACTTTGTCCTTCCTCCTGAGGAGTTCTGTGCTAATTCTGGGTTTCTTTCCTCTCCGTATGAAGTTGGTAATCAGTTTTCCCAATTCTTTGAAGAAACATGGTGGTATTCGTATGGGGATAGCATTGAACTTATATCGTGCCTTGGGTAGAACTGACATCTTTACAATATTGAGTCTTCTAATCCATGAGCATGAGATATTCTTCCATTTCTTGGGGTCTCTCTTAATTTCTTGTAGAAATATTTTATAATTTTCCTTGTACAAATCTTTTGTATTTTTAGTCAGATATATCCCAAGGCATTTCACTTTGTTTTAGCAATTATAAAAGGTACTACATTTTTTATTGCCATTTATGTGATCTTGTCTGCTGTGTATAGCAGACCACTTTGATCTTGTGTCCTGCCACTCTGCCATATTCCTCTGCTGCTTCCCACACTCCACTAGTGGAATTTGGGGGATTTTCAATGTATAGAATTATGTCATCTGCTAATAATGACAATTTCAATTTTTCTTTCTTCAGATGGATACCATTGATGTCTCTTCTTTGCCTTATGTTGCTAATTAGGACCACCGGTGCAATGTTAAATAGGAGTGGGGACAAGGGGCATTGTTGATCCTCTTTTTCAGTGGAATTGCTTTTGTCTTTTCTTCATTGACTACCACGTTGGCCACTGGTTTTTCATATAAAGCTTGTATAATATTGAAGAATTTTTCTTCTATTCTTATCTTCTTAATTATCTTTAACAGGAATGAGTGTTGGTTGTTGTCAAATGCTTTTTCCACACCGCTATTATCATGTGGTTTTTATCATTTTTCCTGTAAATGTGGTGAATAACCTTAATGGTCTTTCCTATGTTGGACCATCCCTGCAACCCTGGTATGAATCCCACTTGGTCGTGGTGAATTATTTTTTAAAGTACTTTTGTTTTCTATTGGCCAATATTTGGGTAAGGATTTTTGCACTGATATTCATTAGGGATATTGGTCTGTAGGTCTCAATTCTTGTGGGATACTTGCCCGCTTTAGGTATCAGCATTATACTGTCTTTATAGAAAGAACTTGGGAGTTTTCCATCTCTTTATGTTTTGGAAGAGTTTGTATTGCTGTCAGTTGTTCCCTGAATACTTGGTAGAATTCTCCTGTGAAGCCATCTGTCCCTGGAGTTTTACTTGTTGGTAATCCCTTAATCACCATGTCTACTTCTCCCATTGCTAAGGGTCTGTTGAGGCTGTTGACATACATCTGGGATAATCTGGGGAGGGATTATGTTTCTAAATATTTGTCCATGTGTTCCAAGTTGTTAAATTCGTTCGAGTGTAGGGCTTCATAGTACTGTGTAATTATCCTTTTGAATTATTAGAGTCTATTGTAATGTCCCGTTTCATCCTTGCAATTGACATTTTTCCTTCTTTTCTTTCGTTAGATTTGCCAGTGGTCTATCAATTTTATTAATCTTTTCGAAGAACCAAATTTTAGCTGGATTAATTTTTTCTATAAAAGTGTAATTGTACATTAAAAAAACACCCCAACCCAGGCCTATCGAATCCCATAAGTATGATACTACCCCATATTTCTGATACCAATCAGTAAAGTTCTCTTCAGACTTACAAAACTCGTGCAATGATGCTGAATGCAGGACAATGGCAGGTCTGTGGGTACAAAGTCTTTGAACTCAGTGCTGTTGTAAGCATCTCAGCACTGGCATGGTTCTGCATGTGGTTTCTCCAGTTCCCAAGGAATGAGATCTATCAGTGTCATGCCATGTGTCTTGTCCTCAGGGATGTCTGGAAGGAAGTCAGCAAAGATAGAAAGTTTCTCTTGTCTACAATGAGGAAAACTGGGAGTTCCCAGAATTCTCAGGAGGCAACGTCCACAGAGCATTCATTGGTTTTGATAGATTAGACTCCACTCCCCTCACTGTCAAACATCTCAAACTGACACCAGATTATGTAACTACCACAGTGGTGCAGTGCTCAGCTGATGGAAAGTTTCACTCTGTTCTACAGGGTGACTATCAGCTGGAAACAGCTCAACTGCAAGGAGATTGTTCTTTTCAGGCAGGTAAAGTAAGTATTTATTATTCTTCTTTTTACAAAATAGTGTGACTAGATACAGTGATTTCATAATTGACCTAGGGAGGTCAGGAGCTCCAGCCTCTGTTGTCTTTCTTTTTCTGTTCTCAGTATCGGGGGCCTTGTGGTAAATTTTCTTCTTAGGTAACAGATGGCCACTGAGTCTCTGGACGTTATTTCTTGGAAGGAAAATTCAAAACCAAACTTGCTGTCCTTGAATGGACTCTCATGCATCATGACACTCTAGGGCAATGTAGATCCACCCTTGTGTTTTAAAGCGTTAAAACAGTATTTAAAGAAGAACAAAGAATTTCATCATTTAGCAAGCTGCTAGTGACCTTTGCTGTAGGAACACTAATGTTTTTCATCCATCTCAAAAGACTGAAAACAATAAGAATGGATAGTTCTCTGTTCTGATTTTATTACTTCTAGTTTTTGCTATTAATAGGATTGTTCTGTTGACTCTGCTCTAATTTGTGTATTGTTTTGTGTCAGTATATCATTTACACATCTCACTTCTTTTTTCATGTGTACATTTATTGTTATCAGTCTTCCTCTGATAAATGCCTTTGCTGTATTCCAAAGGTTTTGGTACATTGTATTATGATTCTCATTGGTTTCTAGAAACTTCATGATTTCATCTCCAATCTGAGTCAAACCCCATTCCTTTTGCAGTAGAGAATTGCTCACCCACCAATTGTTTGCCCTTATTTTCTTCACTCTCCTTCTATTGATTTACAGCATTATGGCACAGTGCTCAGACAGATATGTCTGTATAATCTCCATGTGCTTGAATTTACTCAAGTTTGACTAATGTCCCAGGATGTGACCTGTCTGAATATGTGCCATGTGAACAGGAAAAGAATGTGAATTTTCTTTCATTTGGGTGGAAAGCTCTGGAAATATCTATCAGGACAAGTCCTCTGATTGTGCCTTCTGGTTGAGTTTCTTTCCCAGTGATCTGTCTTTTTCAGTGATATTGAAGTCATCAACTATAATTGTTGAGCCTGTGACTTCTATTTTCATCTTTTGAACTATTTGATTGACGAATTCCACTGGTCTCTCATTGGGTACATATATATTTATTATGCTCACTGGTTCTTGATCTACTGTTTCCTTGAGCATTATATAGTGCCCTTTCTTGTCTCTTGTTGTGGCCTGTTCCTTGAGGTCAAATTTGTCTGATCTTAAGATCGCTACCCCTGTTTTTTTTTCATTGCCACTTGCTTGGCTTGGTATATGTTTCTCCAATCTTTAATTCTTGACCTATTTTTGTCTACAAGTTTATAATGGATCTACAAGCAGATCGATGGATTGTGTTTCCGGAGCCAGTCTGTTAGTATCTGCCTTTTAGTTCCTGAGTTCAGTCCATTGATATTCAGTGTTATTACATCCATCTTTGGGCTCTGTGGTGTCATCTTGTGCCTTTTGTGTTTGTTGTTTTCCTATCTGCTTTCTTATCTGCTTGTGCTCTGTGTGTGTGTATGTGTGTTTCCTTTTTGCCTTCTTTCTTCTAGTGCTGTGCTGGGGACTGTTTTCTCCTTGAGGACCTATGAGTGAAGTTGTTCCATGTGGTGGTCTCTTATTTGCACTGAGTTTGATCTTCTGCCCATACAGGATCAGCAAGGATCTTTTGTAGAGCTAATTTCTTTTTTGTATTCTTTGAGTTTTTCCATGTCTGGGAAGACTCTTACTTCTCCATCTATCTTAATAGATAATTTAGCTTGGTATTGTATTCTTAGGTGTGTGTTGTTTTCCTTCAATTTTTGGACTATGTTACTCCATTTCCTCCTCTTCTTCATTGTGCAAGCTGATAAGTCTGAGTATACTTTTATTGAGGTACCTCTGTATGTAATTATTTGCTTTTCCCTAGCCGGTCTTATAATCTTCTCTTTTTCCTTATAGTTGTATAATGTAACTATGATATGTCTTGATGATTTCTTCTTGGGGTTCAGTCTAGCTGATGTTCTTTCAGACTCCTGAATGATTGCCTGATTTTCATTTATTAAGGCAGGGAAATTTTCCTCTAAGAATTCCCTCAATATTTTCGTTGATGACTTCTTGGTTGTGTCTTTTTCTGGCAGTCCAATTATTCAAACGTGGTTCGTCTTCATAGCATAAGACATGGCTCTAAGATTTTCTCCAGCTTCTCTATCTTATTTGGCTTCTTTTTCCACTGGTTGAGGTCTGCTTGGTTATCCTCTAGGCCACTGGTGTTGTTCTCTGGAAAAATCTGTCAATTTGCCACTGGATTTTGTTATTTCATCCCTTCAGTCTTGCATTTCTCTTTGGCGTGTTGCCTTTATCTCCTCTATCATTTTATTCTTTTTATGTATTGCTTCCCTCATGTCCTGTATGACTCCAAGCAGCATTCTGAAATTTTCTTTCTGTTCCTGGTCCATATCTACTTAGTTTCTCCTGCTTTGTTTTTGACACTTTATGGCTGTTGGCTGTTTATGTGTTGTTTTAGAGGAGTCTGGAGCCATCTTCCAGAATCGAAGAGCATTGGACTCGCTGTTGAAAGACTCGTATGAATGTTTATGGAGCATTTAAGTAGCTGTATTTGGAGGTCAGGCTACCACTGTATCTTCCTGTGGTTTCACTATTCGGCAACCAATATTTTGTTGTGTTGAGCGGATGTTCTTATGCCAGCATGGAGCACCACTGGTGGTGGTCAGGAGTTCTTGCAGTCACTTGTAGGGTCGTAATGTTTTGGCTGGATTTCCCCCAGCCTTTTGTAGAGGAGCACCCCCAGCCACTAGGGGTATGGAGGAGGGCTGGTGTGGTTTACCCAGCTGCCTGTAAAGCCTACAAATTCAGGTGGTAGTTCCCCCAACTGGGCCTTCAGATAGCCCCTAAGCAGAAGGAAGTTTCCTGGAGGATGATAGTGACTTGTAAAGAAAAGAGAGAGAAAGGAGAAGAAAATGAGAAAGAGGGAAACAAATACCAGGGCAAAAATGTCTAGCAGACTAAGATCTGTTGACCAAACAAATGATCAGACCAAACAAAGGTAAAAACCATCAAAAAAGGAAACTACAAAAAAGGAAAATTGAGTCTGCTGAGGCAGTAATGTGAAAGAGAGAAGGAATAGAAGAGGAGAAAAGAAGAAAGCGTGAAAGTAAAATAAGATGGGGGGGGAGTTAAGAAGAGAAAATAATAGATATGCTAGCCCTGTGGTGTGTGCAGTACTGCTTCATGTCACATGCGGTACTGTCACATGGGCCAGGCCATAGTCTCTTCATGGGGTGGGCAGAGTTACCGTACGCAAATTTTCCAGGACTGGAAACCAGCAGTGGCATGTTAAAGTAAGGAGAAGTAGAGGAGTGAAACAGAAAAGCAGAAAAGGAGAAGAGAGCTGAGAAAGAAAAGAGAATAAAGAGGAAAAAGGGGAAAAACACAACTTTGTGCACTAAGGTTGACTGTGATGATAGAGAGGAAAGAGAGAGGGGAAAGGATAAAGCATAAAGAGAGCTGATCCCTATTTGCCTCAATGTGAGCCCAGAGGTGTTTGAGTCCTTCCCCGAGATGGCAGATTGGTGTGCCTTTTTAGTGAAGGGACCCAGCAGTATTGGGCAGAATTGCCCTTGTTGGCAAAATCACCTTAGAAACCCAACAGAGGTTTCCTCTGCAGCACAGAGCGCTGTAGTGGGCTGACACAGCTGTCTTGTGTGGTGTGTGATCTGCCCACAAAGGACAGGCTGGTATTCCCCCTACTATTTGTGTTGAGCTGCCCTAGGTGAAGGGATGGAATCCTAGGTGATGCATGGAATCCAGCAGTGTGATATGATAGGGTAGAGGAGAAGAGTGGGAGAGAAGAGGAAAAAGAGAGAAAGGGAGGAAAATAGAATGAAAGAGAAAAAAAAACCACCAAGTGACAATGCACCCTTTGAGATTTAGTGTAATGGAAAAGATAGTTGGAGGAGCAAATAAAGAAAGAAAAAAAATGGAATGGTAAATAAGGAGAGAACTCAGGCCTGACCATGGAGTTCCAACTCTGTCTCAATGTAGCAGGATGATGTGCCTGCTTATTGTAGGGTCCCACAGACGCTGGCTGGGATTTACCTTGAAGGTAAGGCCCCAGCAGCCACCAGGCGTCAGTCCCAGCATTATTGAACACTGGAGTTCACTCTTATGCCTCCCTTGCACTGTATATAGCACTACAGCAAGGGGGTCACTGGGACAGGCAGGGCTTCACCAGCTGTGTGTAAGGTAACTGAGAGGGAGCCTAGATTTATTCATCTATCTAGCCTGCTTGTGCCCTCCTAGCTCATAGGTGTTTATTTTATTTTTCCCCATGGCCAGCAAAGATAGCATTAGATGAAATGGGCTCCCTAACTCTGCTCATTTAGGAGCAGGGTCTTTGCTATGTTAAAAGCCTCCAGGCCCTGTGGCATGCCTTAGGTGAGCTCCCTTCTTCTGCAAATGCGTATTGAGAGCCTCAGTATATGTGCCTTCTGGGTGGTTAGTTAATGATCCTGGGCTTTGTGGATTTGTTTGTTTGTTTGTTTGTTTTTACCTCCAAAATATAGATCCTTATTTCGGACTTTTGGGGTCCCTTTATTTGATTGGGGGGTACTCACGCTGGCCCCCAGAAGGGGGAGTTCCAGTTTATCAGGCAGGCTGTTTACTGATTCTAGACCAACTGGAGCTGAATTCGCAGCCTAGAACTGTACCGGTCTGCTTGTTCTCTGTCACTGGCGCCCTGACTCAGGTAAACTCCTGTTTTGTTGTTTTCCCGTTTATGGCTTCCCGTCGGCCCGCTTCCTGGGTTCTAAGCTCAGGACAGCTGACCATGTGCAGGGAGCTCTGCTGTGGCTGCTGTGGCTGGGTCGTGGAGATTCTGTCTGGGATTATGTCCCTTTAAGGCGTCTATCTGGCGGAATCGTTAATCATTGCCGAAAGGCAGGGCAGCATGCTGGAGACCCCTGCCGAAATTTTAGTGTGTTCTCTGTTTGCTTTGTGAGTGGAAATTACAAAAAAATATGGGGTTCAGGATAGACTCTAGTTCCCTAGTTCTAATTTTGGAGTCCATCATCCGATCTCCTTCTACTTACAACCCTCTCCTGGTCTGGTAGCTAGCTGGAGCTCTGAGTGCGTGATACTTAACTGGTTGCCTTTATCCCAAGGCCCCTCTAATGTGTTCTTATACTAAACATCAAATATTTTAAAACTACAAGTTACTTAAGTATAAAAGTGGATAAACATTTAACGATCAGTCAGTAATATTCCTCTAGATCCATTGAGACTAATGAACATATGCTGGGATTGATCATTTTTCATCATATGCACAAGGTTTCTAAGCATTTCTTTGAACAACAGTAGGATGGGTCACCTGGATCCATAATATGCCCTTCAATTAAGATTTCACTCTCAATCTTCAAAGACAAAAGTAGTCAAAAGCTGGCCTATTCTTTTCAGAGAAGGAATCATCCATAACACAGCAGAGAATGATGATCTCATCTGAAAATTTTAAAACATAAAAATATGTTTGTTAAATTAAGAGATGGCACACTAGTCAGGGTGGCCATGAGATGCTGAAAGGATTAGGTCGCAGGCATCAAACAGAAAAAAACAAATCGTAAGATATCTCGGGAATAGAAATATACCTCGGTCCTTGGCTCCATGCAAAAAAGAATTTAAGCCGAAACCTGTTTTGTGATCCAAACAAGTTTTATGGAAATTAAAAGACGTTTCAGGTTTACATCGACACCCAGGAAATCCCACACTCCATTTACCAACTTGGAAAACTGCTTGAGAGAGAGATGCGGTCGGCTACCGGCTGCAGCCTGGTGTCTCACATTGTAGGGAAGCCACAAGGTAAGAGTGTTTCTCAGCCACAAACTTGGCAGCTTTCAATCCTCCTGCTGGGAAGTGTGGTTTAGGACCCTGGTCAACCATTGGCTGAATTGCATTCACTTGACCCAGGTGAACCAATCCCATTGTAGCATTGCTGGCTGGAAACCTGGATCTTTGAGCATGCACAGAGTGCCATTTCTTTGCTGAGCAATAGCTTTATTTTAAGCAATGCATAATGGACCCCTTTTTCCCTACACTAACTACCTATGATCATCACTGTGTACTCACCTTCCTGAGGCGATCACTGAGGACATGTAAAGGCATGAACAGGAGTAATGAACAAAGCTGATGGTGCCCAGCTATCAAAAGATAGAGTGTCTGGGGTCTTAAAGGCTTAGGGCAAACAAACAGCCATCTAGCTCAGGAGCAACAAAGTCCACCATAGGAGAAGGACACCAGCCTGTACAACCATGAGGTGTTGAAAGGATCACATATCAAAGAACAGAAATCAAGTCCATATGTGCCCACCCTCCCAATAGGTACAGAGGCAAATAGAGTGGTGGAAGCTGAGGGTTCCCAGCTACCAAATGATAGAGTGTCTGGGGTCTTAAAACCTTGAAGGTAAACGATGGGCCATTTAGCGCAGAGGCAACAAAGTTCACATGGAAGATGCACACTAGCCTGTGTAAGCAAGAGGGGTCAAGGGGAGCAGGTGTCAAGCATCAAAGAACATGAAGCACATCACTACGAAAGAGGGGGAGAACAGGATGGGGACCCAAGGCCTATTCATGGGCAATTGGACACACCCTTACAGAGTAGTTGCAGGAAGAAGTTAGGGTGCAGTGAAGGAGTGATGATACAAACAACTTTCCTCTAGTTCTTGAAGCTTTCCTCCCCCCAACTATCATGATCCCAATTCTACCTTACAGATCCAGCTGAACTTGAAGTGGTACACTAGTATAGATGGGAACTGAAAATTCGGGGATCCCAGGACAGATGAATCCCTTAGAACCAGTAATGAGAGTGGAGTTACCAGATGGGTAGAGGGAAGGTGGTGTAGAGAGGGGGAGCCAATCACAAGGATCTACACATAACGTCCTATGTGGAGGACAGTCATAGGAGGAGTGGGCGAGGGGAGATGTCGGACAATGTAAGATATGGCAAAGTAATAATAATTTATAAAGTAATGAGGGGTGGTAGGGAACGGGGGGAGTGGGGGAAGGGATGAGAAGTTGAGGTCAAGGGCTCAAGTGGAAAAGCAGAGATTTGGAGAATGATGACAGCAGCGGGCAGGCGAAGGGGGTTGGCACAGTATATGTATGTATGGCAATAAGTGATGTACTAGCCCCTAATAAAATAATTTCAAAGGGAAAAAAATTAAGAGATGGGACCTGAGGTCCAGAGGTTACATCTTCCAGGGTGATATGCAACAGATTTATGCAGTATTACTGATGACATCTGTTTTAATGAATAACCTTATCAATGGTGTAACATGACAGGAGTGAGGGGATAGAAAGGAGTTTTGTTTTGTTGTAGATAGAGATAATTGATAAACTATGGCTCCATTCTATTTCCAATGCAGTGGGGTTCGTGCTACTTAGAATAAAAGCATCACCCCTTAATTCAGGTACTAAGATCTTTGCTTCAGGAAGGAGCTACAAATTGAACTTTTAAACACGAGGTCAGCTGTTCAAACTCACTAACACTGCTGAGAAAGACAGATGAGTCTGTCTGCTCCTGTAAAGGGTTAAAGTCTCAGAAACCCAAAGAGGCAGTTCTGCTCTGTCCTATAAGATCGCTGAGTTGAAATCAACTCAATGACAGACTGGGTTTTTATGTGGAATAGTCATGGTTTTCTTAAAAAAAGAAAACGGTATATAATAAATGGATATATATGTGTGTATATATGTATATATATTGACTTAGACATCTGGTCCTGCTTTAATAGAAATATAATGACTAGATGGTTTTGACAAATAGGTCCTAGTCCCAATTTAACATCTGTAGGTCTGGTATTCCTTTTGTCATCTCTATGTGTCTTGGCACCAGTCTTCCCTAAGGTCTAGGATGGTCCTAGCTCAAGGAAATGGGACCAAAGGAAATGCTTTTCTCTCAGTCCTTCTTTCTTGATGGTAGCCAGAGCCCTCTTCTCTGGTCCCTTCCAACAAATATTTAAGCATAATTCAGAAAAGATCTATGCCGCTACATTAGAAAGCATCACTTTCCGCCATTGTCCACCATTTTCTCTGATGTTTCA
>PVJH01043425.1:0-13603 GCA_004026705.1 Nesogale talazaci | reverse complement strand
GGTCTCCAGCCCGGTTCGGCTCACGTGGGGTCGCCGCGAGTCGGAACAGAGTCTTAGACGACTGGCAACACCAACTGACTCTCCAAAAATAACCTTCTCCTCTTTTTTTTTTTTTTTTTGCTTTTGATTTTCTTCCCCTCCCTCCCCCTTTCCTTTCTTTGAAATCCAACTCTCTCTCTCTCTCTCTCCACCACCTCCACCCAACTACATCTGCTTCAGAATTCTTTGAGCGAGCGCCATGGGTAAAGAAGGATTCCCTACTTTCCAAAAAAAAAAAATCCCAAACCGAAGCAATCTGGCTCTGGCCCCGGACCATTTCAGGACCATGGACAGTTTCCCGAGCGTCTACCGTCCTACTCTTCCTTCTAGGGTTTTTCACTTGCATTGTGAATTCTCCCTCTGCACCGAGGTCACTTTCCTTCACGTTGAGAAACGCGCCTGTGCCCCTGCCCCTAGACCCCCTCCCCATTTGAGTCTAAGCTCAAATGAGATGCCATTTCTTCCCGGAAGTCTTCCTCAGCCAGCTCCCCCTTCGCTTCACGCCCCCATGAAAGTCTCTTCATTTACAACCCCCTGGGCCCTCCACGCACACACACACATTTAAGGAGCCCTGGCAGCCGAGTGCACTGCACGTTGGGCTGCTCCACTGCAGAGTCAACAGTTCGAAACCACCAGCCAACCTGTGAGAGAAAGATGAGGCTTTTGACTCCCGGGAAAAGTTCAAAACACCACCCACTGCCATCCATCAAGTCCGTGTCAACTCATAAGCGGCCCTGAAGAACAGGGAAGGCGGCCCCTGTGGGTGACCAAGTCTGAACCCTTGGTTTCACTCCCTTGCAGACTTTCTACTGACAACACAGGCTTGACGCTACTGACAAGGTTGACTTCCTGCAAGACATCCTTGCAGAGATGCCACATGGAGCTGCCCTCCTGCCCTGAGCCAGGCAAGCCGCATGGAGGCAGCCAGACCTCTGATGCTGGAGAAGCCGCCCAGAAACCCCTGCCAGCGCTGAGGTGTTTGCAACACCACTGGATCCGAAGGCATTCCACCCATCTGGCTTGTGATCATGTTGCATTTGGCATCATTGCATGTGTCTTTTGAGTCTGAAGAAGACTTTGTAGACCGGTATCGGACTTAGGAGCTAATTTCAGACTTGTGGGCTTGGACTGGATTGTGTTGGAATGCTTTCTTAATGTACAATTCAGCTTTTCTATAAAACTCTCATGATAGATAGATAGATAGATAGATAGATAGATAGATAGATAGATAGATAGATGATAGATAGGTGAGGCTGTCTGTTCCCACAAAGAGTTACAGCCTCTCCTCCCCCCAAATGCTGCCCTTGTGGTTAGCAGCCTAGAATGTGATCACTATGTCACTGGTGTCCTGAGTCACAGCCAGGGAGAAGCCCACAGGGCCCATCCACCCTGTCCTGCAGGCTCCCAGTGGCCCTGTGGTCAGCTTGCCCTGTCCCCACAGAGCGATCCAGTCGCTCAAGAAGGGCACCTGCTTGGTAGAGGAGAGGGCCAGTGTGGCTGTCCCCTAATCTGGTGTCCATTTGAGGATGAAGAGTGTAGAAGTGGCGTCTAGCCTGCCAATCTGGAGAGAGCCAATGAGACCTCTGTGTGGGCGTGGACTTCTCCTCTGAGAATTCTGGGAAACATGGTAATTCCTTCTTGGAGGTAGAAGACACGGTCTCTTGGCTCACTCCCTGGGAGACACTGCAGCTGACGAGACCCATGGCGGCATGCTGATAGACCCTGAACCCTGAAAACTGGAGGAACCACGGGGAGACCCCTGTCAGCACTGAGTTGCTTCTACCATCACTGGATCCACAAGACTCTGCACCCACTGGCCTGTGATTGTCCTGGTGTCATTGCATGTGCCTGGTGAATCTGAAAAGGGCTAATGGATTGGTATCAGACATATGGGCTAATCGGGCTTATGACTTGGGACTGGCCTGGACTGGGATGCTTTCTCCATGTTCCATTCCTCCTGTATATAAAATTCTTTCTTTTTTTTTTTTCTTTTTTTTGGGGAGTGGGCATCACTGCCCTCAGGTGGTGGGAGTAGGAGGCCCAGCCTTTGCTCCGTGGAGCTGGAATCGAACCTCCATTCCAGTGGGCCGCAGTCCTGCGCATAACCACTACGCCACCGGGGCTCAGCCCTATAAAACTTTCTCTATACACCTATGAGTGTTTATGAATTTGTTTCTCTAGTCTACCAGGACTGACACAGTCAGCAAAAAAAAAAAAGGAGGTAGTCCCTCATTGAGGACAGAAGGACACAGTGTCTGCAACAATGAGCTTAAGTCTCCCAGTGTAAGGGTGGTGCTGGCCTGGGCGGGGTCTCCTTCCCTTGGACACTCAATCGCCACTGCAATTCCAAACGGGCTCAAAACTAACAGGTATTTCAGGGCGGTGGGCGGGTGCTCCGACGGCCCACTGGTTAGGCACTGGGCTGGGGAGACCACGGGTCGGTGGTTTAAACTCTCTGGCCCTTTGCTCCCGCAAAGACCGACCCTGGCAGGATCGCCCTAGACAGGAATCGACTCCGGAGGGGCGGGTTTCTTCTGAGCTGCCAGAGCAGTGACCCTGAGAGGCTCTGGGGACACAAGCCCACGGATGTCGCGTGAGAAGTCACCTACCCCATCCTTGCAGAAAAGGGGGCAGGGAACGAGGACGTCAGAGGGGTGTCCACTGTGACTTAGAGGCCCTACCCCAAAGACGATCGTGCTTGTCCGCTAATAGGAACGTCTGGACGCTCGAGTCCTGGCCAGAGACGTCTGGCAGTCCGCTTCCGAGACGTCAGCCAGTGACAGCCTGATGGAGCCTCGAGCTAATCAGACACACACCACCGGGTCGCCAGGGGCATCACAAGGGCAACTGGTGGCACTATGCTTAAGCGCGCCGTCGGGAGAGGAAAGGCCGGCCGTCGGAAAGCACCAGCCTCTCCTCTTGGAAGAAAGATGAGCCTCTCTGGGGCACCCCCTCCCCCCTGTAAAGAGTTACAGCCTCAGAAACCCACAGGGGCAGTGCAACCCTGTCCTAAAGGATTTCCAAGAATCAGAATTGACCGGATGGCAGTGAGTTTGGTGGGGGTTTAATGGGGGTTTTCAATCTATTTCAATATTATTGTTATTTTGGAGAAACAAAGGAAGAGGGTGGAGGGACAGAGCAGGCTATTGGGAGGATTGAGCCACTGTTGAGGTTATGGGATGCAAAAAACGATGAGCTGGAATGCAAACCCCCATCTAATTGACAATGAAGGTTATACACACATTGGGATCAGGTATCAGGCATCAAAGATGCAGGGGGAAAAATCATATTGATGCAAATGAGGGGGAACAAAGTCCATCTGTAGAAAATTGGACATCCCCTTACAGAAGGGTCACATGGAAGGACAAGCCAGTCAGGGTGCAGTATAGCACCGATGAAACATAACTTTCCTCTAATTCTTTTTTTTTTTTTTGCTTTTTTAGTTATCACTGCCCTCTGATGGTGGGAGTACGAAGCCCAGCCTTTGCTCTTGTGAGATGGAATTGAACCTCCATCCCAGTGGGCCGCAGTCTTGCACACAATCACTACGCCACTGGGGCTCAGCCCTCTAATTCTTTTTTGTATGTGTGTGGACATCACTGCCCCCTGGTGGGAGTAGGAGGCCCAACCTTGCTCCTGGAGAGCTGCTGCTGGATTTGAACCGCCAACCCAGTGGGCCGCAGTCCCGCACACAACCACTATGCCACCGGGGCTCAGCCCTCCTCTAGTTCTTTAAAGCTCCCCCACCCTACCCCACTATCATGACCCCAATTCTACCTTACAAATCCGGCTAAACCAGACCATGTACATGAGTACAGATAAACACTGAGGGGAGGTGGGGGAAAGAGCTGAAAGCACAGGAAATCTAGGACAGTTACAGTAAATTCCCCAGGACCAATCATAACAGTAACCATAACAGGAGGGGAAGAGGAAAGTATGAGGGAGAAAAGGGGAACCGATTACAGTGATCTACATGTGACCTCCCCTAGGGGGATGGACAACAGAAAGTGAATGAAAGGATATATATAAATATATATATAATATTTTTAGACCATAAGACATACTTTTTCTCCAAAAGTAGGGAGGGTGCATCTTATGGTCCAAAAGTGTGGTACCAAGGCTGAGCCCCGGTGGCGTAGTGGTTGTGCGCGGGTCTGCGGCCCACTGGGACGGAGGTTCAATTCCAGCAGTGGGGCCGGGCCTCCTACTCCCACCACCGGAGAGCAGTGATGCCCAAAACAAAACAAACAAAAATAAGTGTGGTACCCCAGAACATTGTAGTATACTGGTGCTATTTGGTTCAATATATTTTTCTTGTTTCCTGCTCTAAAAACTGCACGTGTCTTGTGCTCACTTCAGCAGCACATAAACTAAAAAAGCGGCATGTGTCTTATGGTCAGGTGTGTACTATGGTCTGAAAATGTTATATATATAATCAAGGATTCAGGAGGGAGGGAGGGTGGAGAAGGGAAGAAAATGAGCTGATACCCAGGTCTCAAGTAGGACAATGTTTTGCAAATGATGACTTGGAACGCCCAAGCCCAAGCCCCTGTCTTGGACTTGAAGGACAGAGAACTGCTCCCCTGTGCTTCTTAGACTGTGTGTGTATGTTTATTTGTGTGCGTACCTTTAAAATATCATTTTCTGGGGGGCTCTTACCGCTCCTATCACAATCCATACACACACCCATCGCATCAAGCACATTTTTAAATGTGTGGTCATCACCATTCCAAGTCAGAGGCCCTTCCTCAGTCACGCTCTGGGACTTTCCTGGGGCTGCTTGTCAGACGCAGAGAGACTACACCTGCAGGAAACTGAAGCCAAGCAGACAGGACTTGGTGAGCCCATCGTCTCGCCGTTCTGCCTGGAGGCTGGAATGCCAACCCCCTCATTTCCAGACCTGGGGCAGCCGCCCCGTCTTCCTCAGAGCCTGCCTTTCCTCACTGAGAGTGCTGGGGACGGGGGGCGGGGTAGACACTGCTTTTTCCAGGCTTAAAATGTTGTTCCTATTTCTGTTCCTGATATCTCTCCCTCTCCTCTTCCCATCCTCTCTTCCTCTCCTTCCTCCCCCTTCTTCCTCTCTCACCTCTCTTTTAGCTCTCATCTATCTATATCATCTACCATTTTTCCATCATCTTCCTAGTTAGATCATGTATCATCGTATCTATCATCTATATACCGATTTATATAATCTATCATCTACCTATCTATATCATTTATCTATTAACAATCTATCATCTATATATAAATAATCAATCAATATAACTCTCATCTATCTTATCTATCTATATCATCTATCATCTATTGACCTATATCATCTATCTAGCTATATTATAGCTGTCTCATCTATCTACCTATCTACTTCATTGTAAGGTTTCTGGGTGGCACAAAAGATATTCGCTTCACTGTTAACCTGAAGGCTACCCATTCTAACCCACCCAGTGCCACCTTGGAAGAACAACTAAAAAGAAGAAGAAAAAAAAGAATCACTGGCATCTAGTCAATTCTGACTCATAATGACCCCTTATAGAACAGACTAGCACTGACCCGAGGTTTCTGAGGCTGTGAGTCATTAAAGAAGAAGAAAACCTCATCTTTTCTCACCCAGCGCAATGGGCGTGGGGTGGGGCAGGGGGTTTTGAACCGCTGTCCTCAGCGGAAGAGTGCATAATCCACTCCGCCGCCAGGGCCTGGCAAGAGACGACCACAATGATTCCAGCCAAGAACACCCCGCAGGGTTGCTATACTCCACACATACCACCTGGGGGCGCCGTGAATTGGCCTTGAGCCCACAGCAGTGGGCTGGTGTGTGTGTGTGTGTGTGTGTGTGTGTGTGTGTGTGTATCGTGTTTGGGCTTCGGGGTTTGTTTGTTTTGTATAGCTACAACTCTTTTTTTCATTTCATAAATCCCCTAGTCTCCTCGAAGAAAGAAGAGTGATGATAACCAAAACACAAACGGAAACACTGGCTCCAAGCGGACCCCACGGGACATCAGTCCCCAGAAGCCTGAGACCAGCAGGACTAGATGGTGCCCGGTGAGCACCAGCCCCGGCTCTGAAAGCAACCCGGTGGGAAGGACCTGGCTAAAGTGAGAACGAAATGTGCAAAAAGCAAAGCAAAAATTAAAAAAAAAAAAACTCCAAAATAATGTCATGATCAGAGTGGGGACAGACAAAACCTCGAAGGCATCAACAGCCTTGGTGGCCCCTTTTCAAAATGTCACTCACTCGGCGTTAGAGTCACAGGCCCGTTGAGATCAGAGGTGCAGCATCTGCCCATGATCGAAGCCCAGAGGGCTGAGGAAGGAGGGGCAGAACCAAGAAGCCTGAGGGAAAGCAGACAGAATGGGGGGGGGGGGTGTCTGGGGGTTCAACGGAGGGGTTTGCCATGTAGGTGCCTGGAAATGCAGAGGAGTCGATCCCGTGTACACCCGCCCTATAACCCTTCCCCCAATTCACAAGATCCAAAGGAACCAACCAGAGAAGGAAAACCAAACCCACCCAGCTGCCCAGTGGATTCGGATTCACATCCACCCTAGAGGACAGGGTGGAGCTGCCCTGCGTGTTTCCCAGGGTGTGTGCGTGTGTGTGTGTGTGTGTGTGTGATAACTTAATATTAAGGAGTAATTGTACATTACAAAAAGTGTGTGTGTGAGTGTGTAAGAGAGAACTTAATATTAAAAAAACAACTGCACATTACAAAAACAGCCCTGCCCAGATCAAGTCCAATATTACCCCATACGTCCATACTAGTGCAGCAATTCCTCTTCAGACTCATGTAGCCGAGCAGCGACGCCGAATGCGGGAAGATCCCAGGCCCGTGGGCAGAAGGTTTTCAGTCTGAATGGTTTCCAACCTCCGACCTTACGGCGAGTGCTGTCACCCCAGTAACCCCTCCAGATCTGTGCAGGACAGCTGGTATTGGGGGTCTGCTGCCGCCCCCCAAGCAGTTTCACTGAGAAACGTTTCTGCGTCCCGGCCAGCAAGCCCCGGTGGTGGAGCGTGCTGCGCACTGAGCTGCGAACCACAAAGTCAGCGGTTCAAAACCACTGGGGGAAAGAGTTGACAGCCTCGGGGGAGTTGACAGGAATCCCAGGGGGTGCAGTTCCTCTCTGTCCCCTGGGGCCCACTGCGGTAAGCTTGAGTTCTCTGTGGTTCGTGGCTGCCCCTGAGTCATAGCCATAAGCATTCTGTCTGTGCACATTGGAATTCGATGGTCAACTATTTTTCCCTCGTTACTTATCTATCAAAAACGACCATGCGGGTGGAGGGTTGGGGGGCGTGTGGGACCACTCTCCCAAACCATCAGCCACTCTACAAGTCCCAGAAACTCCCACAGCCAGTTCCATGGGGTCAGCCCTGAATCACTATGGACTCAAGAGCCCGTGAGGGGTGGTTTTTTGATTATTTGATATGTGGCCTGTGGGCCAGGGGTCCCCCAGAGAGCCTCCTCTTTCTCCTTGCAGGGGGTGCTGGGTATGCATCCACTGACCCTTTGGCTGGCTGCCACTGCAGGAGGAAGGCTGGGCAAAGGTGACCGGATGTGGTCATTCCTGCAGGTCGCTTGAGTTGGAAGGGGCATATTGGCTTATATACGTGGAGGTCACCCTTCTGTGAGAATGGAGTTTTGCTGCCTGGGTTGGTGAGGCCGAGGCTGGGAAAGGGGTGTCTTAAACCACTCTCTCTAGAGATGGGGGGTAGCTCTGAGGATGGCTTCAGGGCTGGCTGTCCACAGAAGCTGAGGCAAGGACTGACTCCCTGGGTAGGCAGGGAGAGAAAGGTTCCCCCCACTCCCCCAGCTGTTGCCCTGAACATGGACTTCTAGCCACCTAAGCTGGAGAAGCCCTGGTGGCCTAGTGGCTATGCACTGAGTTGTTAGCAGTGAGGATGCTGGTTCAAAACCCTCAGCTTGCTTCACAGGAGAAAGATGAAGCTTTCTGTGCCTCTAAAGGGTTAAGTCTTCACAGTGGGTGAAGGGAGACATCGGTCCATGTCAGATATGGGAAAATAATGATTTACAAGTTATCAGGGGACAGGTGGGAAGGAGAGGAAAAAATGAGGAGCTGATACCAAGGGTTCAAGTAGAAAGCGAATGTTTTGAGAATGATGAGGGCAACAGATGCACAAATGTGTTTTCACACATGGATGGCTGGATTGTGATAAGAATTATACAAGTCCCCAATAAAATGATAAAAAATAATAAAAGAGGCTGAGCCCCAGTGGTGTAGTGGTTGTGCGTGGGACTGCGGCCCACTGGGTTGGAGGTTCAAATCCAGCAGCAAGGCTGGGTGTCTTACTCCCACCACCGGAGAGCAATGATGCCCAACAAAAAAAAGGGGGGGGGCTGAGCCCCGGTGGCATAGTGGTTGTGTGGGAGACTGTAGCCCACTGGGTTGGCGGTTCAAATCCAGCAGCAGCTCTCCAGGAGCAAGGCTGGACCTCCCACTTCCACCAGGGCAGTGATGCCAAAAAAGAAAAAGAAAATATCACTGCCATTGAGGTAAAATCACTGCCATGAAGCCCATTCCGACTCATAGCGGACTCTATAGAACGCAACAGAACTGCTTCTGTGGGTTTCTGAGATGGTAACACCCTACGGGCGTAGATAACCTCCTCTTTTCCCCTTGGAGCAGCTGGGGGTTTTGAACCACTGACTTTTCGGTTACTATAAGGTGACCAGACATCCCACTTTTTAGCAATTTGTCCGGTGTCCCGCAGTGTTTTAAAATTAAGTAACTATATTATAATACGATTTTTGCGTTCTATGAACATTTTTGTTGCTCCATATAGATCAAATTTTCCATCAAGAACCCCCCACCCCCACTCCCCGGTCAATGGTGTCCCGCTTAAAATCTGGTCACTTTACTAGCCCAACTCGTCCGTAAACACTACCACCCTTAAATACTCAAGGTAGACCCTACAGTCAGAACCAGGGTTCCTCAAACTTTTTAAGCAGGGGGCCAGTTCACTGTCCCTCAGACCATTGGAGGATCAGACTATAGTTAAAAAAAACCAAAAAACCTATGAACAAATCCATTATGGCCCGGGGGATGAGTTCGCTGCCAAGCAGGACAGCAGCGGTGGCTAAAACACCCGGTGGGTCAGATAAATGTCCTTGACAGGCCTTATGTGGCCAGCGGGCCACAGTTTGAGGACCCCTGGTTCAGACGCAGACGTTGGAATTTAAAGTCCTTTCCACCACAGGAGACCCTACACCAGACACGCAATCTTAGAGGACAGGTTAGAACTGCCCCTGTGGGTTTCTAAGCCTGTAACTCTTTGAGAGAGTAGAAAGCCTCTTCTTCCCCTGACTCCAGGCACCGAGGTTAGAGAAAGGAAGGCTCTCTGGTCATGCAGTGCTTAGGCCCTGGACTGCTAACTTCAAGATTGGCAGTTCAAATCCATGCAATTCCCACAGAGAGAGAGAGTCTCAGAAACCCCCAGGGGCAGTTGTACCCTACGGGGTGGCTCTGAGAGACAGCAGCGACTCAATGGTGGTGGGGAAGCCCTGAAAGAGGCGCCCTGCGGATAGGATAGTTCAACGCTCGGCTGTGAACAGAAAGGTCAGTGGTTCGAGCCCACCCAGATGCTCTGTGGGTGGTCGGGGTGAGGGCATACCTGCTGATCGGCTACGGTGAAAATGTACAGCTTGGGTGGGGCGGGGGGGGGCACGGTTCCACTTTGTCCTGTAAGGTCGCGGTGACTCCCTGACGATTGTCTTGTGTGTGCACATCTGACCTGGTATTGTAAAAAGTTGAGGGCTGCCAATCACGAGGCCAGGGGTTCGATCCCAGCCACCGCAGCTTGGAGAAAGAGCCTTGAGGCTCTCCGTTCCCTTTTGGATCTGTTGCTTATTGTCGGGGTGCAGGAGGGCACCCGTGCCCTACTTTCCCTCTCTAGGCTACTCGATTTTGCTTCCAAGAACCAAAAGAGACCGCTCGCTCAGCTCGGATCCCTCTGTGTCGCTGACAGACAGCAGCAGGTCTTATTTTAGCTGGGCGTCTGGCTCCACGCGCCACGGTTCAAGATTGCAAAGGAGATCACACCCTGGTTTCCCGGGAGAAGGTCCCCTCGGGTTAAGTCGCAAGCACAGCACGGAGGAGGTGGCAGGAGGGGGTGTGTGCTGGAGGGGGGTGGGGGTGACATTTCCCCACAAGGCTGGGGGTGGGGCGGGGAGGTTCTGATAATCCACCTGGGTCTGTTTGCCCTGTGAGCTCTGGGAAGAGACTACACGTAGCCCCCAGGACGCACAGAGGCCCCAGGGTGAGGAGGAGAGAGCGCAGAGTGAGTGCGGGGGCTAAAGGAGCTCCAGCTGAGCGCAATAACAAATGGAGCTGGGTGACGGCACAGCATGGACCAGACTGAATGAAACCTGCATGAAGAGATGGGCTCAATGGGAGGGGGACTCATGTGAGACTGTCGCTGAGGATCCTGGGGGCTACGAACACTCGGGTGCTACCTGACTGCAGGGCAGTTCAAGTCCTCCCAAAAGTGATTTGAACTAAAGGACTGGTGGTCTATAGCAGCAAACGTGGCCACAGAAAACCCAGAGGGGTGGCAGTGATCAGAGCCCATGCAAGGGAAACTGCATGGTTGGCTGTCTGTCTGTCTTGTTGGTTGGTTGGTTCTTTGGGTGGCTGGCTTGTTTATGATATGGTATGGTATGGTATGGTATGGTATGGCATGGCATGGTTGGCTGGCTAGCTGGCTGAATTAATGATTGCTTGGTTGACTAAAAGGTTGGTTGGTTGGTTGGTTGGTTGGTTGGTTGGTTGGTTGGTTGGTTAGCTGGCTGACTTGTTCATTGGCTAGCCTGATAGTGAGTTGGATGAGTGGCTAGTTGGTTGGCCAGCTGGCTTATCCGTTGTTTGGCTGAGGCGGTGAGTTGGTAGGTTGGTTCAATGGCTAGCTGGTTGGTTAGTTTGCTGATTAGTTGTGTGGTTGATTTGTTAGTCGGTTGGTTGGCAGGGTGTGCAGTTGGTTGATGGGTTGACTGTCTGGTTTGTTGGTTGGTGTGTTGAGTGGTTGGCTAGCTTCCTGGATGGTTAGTTGGTTGACTGTCTGGCTGTCTGGATTGTTTGTTTGTTGATGAGTTGGTGGACTGTCTGGTATCCTGATAGAGAACCCTGGGTCCTGCAAACAGTTGCTGTGCTGGCTGCCACCCGAGTGGTGGATGGTTCAAATCCACCCGGAGGCTCCTCAGAAGAAAGGCCTGGTGATCTACTTCCGACACGTGTCTTAAAAAACCCCACGGCGCACAATTCTCTTTTAATGTGCTTAACACCACCGTCATCAGTCAGACATTTCGGAACAGACTTGGGTCAGGAGTTCTGTCCAACAACCGCATTATCCTGAACACACACACACACACACACACACACACCCCCTCTTCAGAGCCCCCTGTCTTTAGAGTCAATTCCGCCTCACAGTGACCTCAAGGGACAGGGTGGAGCTGCCCCCACAGGCTTATTGAGGCTGTCAGTTTCCAAGGAAGCAGACACCTTTCTTTCATCATCCTTCTAAGGAGGCAGCCGGTGGATTCAAACCACCAACCTTCTGGTTGAGCAGCTGAGCATTTGAACAACTGCACACACCTGGGCGCAGAATCCCCCCTCCGCCCCCTTTTTAAAAAATCAAGCAATGGTAATAACAAGTCCTTGGCAGAGATATTACGAGAAGGTGGTGTGATCACACCTGGAAAAGGGCCTTGTACCTCACAAGACTAAAGTTCAGAAAAATAACCGCAAACAAGGTCTGAACTCTCGCTGGTGACGTGGGTGCGACAGTCCTGGGTGGTGTGTGCCGGCACGTGCGGCTGACTTTGGAATGCTTCTCCAAAGAAAGTAGGTGGATGGATGGTTGGAAACCTCCCCAGGGAGAAAAACAAAAAGGGAATCACTACTGCCATCACGGCGCCCGTGCCTCATATAGACCCCTTCAGACACCGAGTCTTTAAGCGCTTGGTCTCATCTTTCTCTCGCTCCGGCGGCTCCTGCGATTAAACGGTCAGCCTTGCGGTTAGACGCCCAATGCCTAGCCAGCAGCATCACCAGGGCTCCTGGAAAACACAGCTAGCTGGAGCCCCAAACCCAAACCAAACCCACTGCCCCAAAATTGACTGACTGTGTAACCACGCAGAGCAGGGCCCAGCTGCCGTGTGGGTTTCCCAAGCTGTGCCCCTTCACCGGCGCAGACAGTCTCATCTTTCCCACCAGGAGCGCCTGGGGGGATTCGAGCGGCTAATCTTGTGGTTAGCCGCCCCCCTTTGTAGCTCGGTATATGGTTGAAGGGGTCACCACCCCACGAGGAACTCTACTCCAGGGTCGCCGCCGCTAGTAAGGTCGAGAACCACTGTCAGGGTTTCCGAGGTCACCCAAGCCGGCCGGACTCATCTCTCTCCCACAAAAAAAAAAAAATGGCAGGGGGATTTGAACCTGCCACCCAACGGTTCCCAGCTCAGCGCATAACCCTCGGCGCCACCAGCACAAACCCAGCCCCGCTGCCAGCGGAGCCTTAAAAGCGAGCATAGTGACACATGCTGGTGCGTGGGGCAGGGAGGAGGACCTGGGCGGTGGGGGTGTATGGATGCACACCTCAAAACTCAGGTAGTCCACGTCTCTTCGGGAATATTTACAAGATAACATGGTGAGGATCGTTAACAACCTTGGCGAGCTGGGAACTTGCCCGCTCTGTCCGTGGTCCTTAAAAATACAGCCTCTGAAGGCGAACGAGGAACGGGGATGTGACTGGCTGTTGGGAAGTGAGCAGATGGCTTCGTGTCTGGGGGGGTGTTTGTTTCCCTCTCTGTGAAATGGGACTATTAATAGGGGTTTGCCTCACCCGCCAGCCTTGTTGAGTGCGTATCATAACACAACCCGGCCCACAATCCGCCCGCGGGAAGCATGAGCTCATCATTCGGCCCTCAAAACAAACAGAGAGGCTGGGCAAGCAGCCTGACGTCACACGGCAAGAAAGTGGCACAGGTCCCTGGGATATGAAATAGCACCCCCATCCCAAACCCCACCCCCGCCACATCTCCAGACCATAAGTGTTTCTCTGCAGCTTACCCGAGAGGATGAAGAAGATGCCAGACACGAAGGCCAGGATGGTCCTCTGTGGGCGGATGTGACCGATGTTGCTGATGACGAAGGCGGTGAACACCAGGAAGAGGCTGACCATGGGGAAGGGGGTGGCCGTGCGCACGGTCTCTGCAGGGTGAGGTGGAGGCGCAGCGGGTGAAGAGGAGAGCTTGAAGGGGGAACCTCCCCCTCTCCCCCTGCCTTCCTGGTCCCCAATTCCTTCCCTTTTATGCGGTAAGGCCACCTCTGCTGAGCCCACTCTTCCACCAGGCCAAGGCAACTTTGTTAGGCCACACCCCTTTCCTGCTGGCTCCGCCAGCGCTTGACCCTGCCCCCTGACCACCTCCTGCCCTCTGACTCCACCCCTTCCCCCAGTGACTCCGCCCACCACCCCAGGCCCCAACTTCTTTAAATGCTCCCCTGTTCCTTTGACTCCACCCTTCCCCCATGACTCCACCCCCATCTCTAGCCCCACCCTTTCAACC
>PVJH01043424.1:0-13620 GCA_004026705.1 Nesogale talazaci | reverse complement strand
TTTTTTTGCACTTTAATCTAAAAAGCGTTCCTCTATGCATATTTCCCTTTTCTCAAGAGTACATGAAAAATCTACATGCCGTTGGCTAGATTGATGATACTAGGATTAGAATAGCCAAACGGCGAGTGGAGTGACTTCTCGACAAGCTGCGATACGTATACATGAACTTTAAACATACAAATGGATCTTGAGCTCACTTTTAATCATTAGCCCTAATCGAAGAACAACACGTTCTGACAGTGCAGCCCTGATCAATCCCTGCCCTCATGAAAGGATCTCTGAAGACGTGGGAGGTTACAGTAAAGTGTGGTGAAGAAATCAGAGGGTGCCCAGTGATAAGAAAGACCCTCCTATAAGTGCATTGTTCTTAAAAGCTTGCCTTAAAACAAGCAACTTTCTAAGTGAGGGGACCTCTGCATCCACACAGACGGTGCCTACCAGCCCATGCGATCTGAGGACTGTCGATCATAAAACCCAAAATTGGGAGAGAATTTTTTTTAGAGTTTAAATTCCAAGCACCCAGTTTACAGACGACTGTGACTAGCAGTCAGGAAACCCAAATCCATTTGCAGAGACCACGCCGAGATTCAGTCTTCATTAAACTTTCCCAGACCAAGGATCAGGGCTGTGAGTGACCTCAGCCCCAGAGAGCCTGCAGGAATGGGTTACTGCAGATAGAGGGAACATTTCACACACGGTCAGCTGTCCTCCCTGTCGACCCATTTTTAATTTGTGCTGGTTTCTATTATCATCTGCTTTCTTTTTGGATTGAGGCTTTCCTGTCCTTTATTTTGTTGTCATTGTTGGTAGCAAATCAACAGAGACAATAATTACATTAATAGTTCCCTAGGACTATGACGGGGGGATTGTTGGGGGGACAGGGGAGCTAATAATAATGTACAAGAGTGAGAAAAACATTCTAAAATTGATTGTGGTAAAGATATATATATATACATACACACACACACACACCACTGAATTGTATGGTCCATAAATTAGATACCAATAAAGCTTTTTTTAAAAAAAAGAGGGACCAAAAACATTTTTTTCTGAATGGTTTCTTTCTTGGATCCTTTATTTCAGAATCCTCTAAACTGTAATTCAAATTTGCAAATTGACTTCCCTCTCAGTAAAAGTCCTTTACTTATAATTTTTTAAATTATGATTGAGTTCAGTCTATAGGTAAGAAAATATTCACCATTTTAACATGGAAGCCCTTTTTTCTTTTTCTATAGCTTTGCTTTCTCCCTAAGAAATCAGAGTGCGATAACAATGAAGGTACGAGTTTGGGATAGAGAGATACGTTAAACAGACAAAAACAACTCACTCCCTCGGAGTCGATTCCGACTCACAGCCACCCAGCAGGACAGCGGAGAACTTTCCTTGTGGATTTCTGAGACGGCAAAACTTTGCCAGAGTAGATGGCCCCATCCTCCTCCCTGGGAGCACACTGGTGGTTTCAAACTGCTGATCTGTGAGTCAAACCCATCTCAGAACCACGACACAACCAGGGCTCCTTCCATGTACTTTAAATGGGCCCCCTTTCCGGCCCCAGCTGGTAAAGGTGGTGGTGGGGTGTATAAATGATGCCAGTGGAACACCAATAATGTTCAACCCTTCCTCGCTGAATTGTAAGCCATTCTGAGGGGACTGATCCCTAAGGGAAGGGAACCATAATATTTCATTTTTCTTGCTCTACCATGTCTCAGTACCTTACTTTTCAAAAACCAAACTCAATGCTATTATTGAGGCCATGCCGACTAAGAGAAACCCAGGGTAGAACTGCCCCTGGGGCTTCTGAGACTGCCACTCGCTCGGGAATAAAAGCTTTGCACGTCTCCCTGGCAGTAGCTGGTGACTCTGAACCGCTGACCTTGTGGTCACTACCTTACTTTTAGGGCGTGCTTCATAAACATCTTGGCAATGCTTCTACAGGACGAGTAACTAGATGCTGTTGTAAACATCTCTGTTTAAAAAAGCTCACTTCTAATATGCTACACTTGGGAGGAGGTTGATGCTATTGGTGATACACTACGATGCATATGCTTGGAAACACTTTGCATCGTTTACAAGGGCTACTATTTGCATATGTGTGTCTATGTTCAATATCTATGTATGTTGAGTATAAATATTCATAAGGTAGAATATGTTTATTACACATGTACTATGTATACACATTCATACACACCAGATGCCTGGGGATATTTTCAACATGAGTGACAAAAATACATTCACTCCATTTACATATAAGGGACTTGCGGTAGCTTTTTTTTTTTTTAATGCTATTTTATAGGGCAAACGACAACAACCCAAATCCTCTAAGATCTGAATATGTTTCTTCGGAGGTCCTCTGGGTTGTCTACAAGGTCTCCTACAGTGCCAGGTTAGAAAAAACAGCAGTGGAAGAGGCAGGAGAGGGGGGAGGAAAGAGAGGGAATGGGGCCTGGTTCTTGTACTGAGCTATCTTTTTGCCTCTGCACCAAACTCTCATGGCCCTGGCAGGGCCAGCTTTCTACTGAGCAGCCTGACTCCAGAACCCAGGAAATTCATTCCCCAGCCACCTGCTGTGTTCCCACCATGTGCCACTGGCACTGGAAGCATAGACCAGGGCAAGGAAGCCCACTGCCACGGTCTGTACACACACACACACACACACACACACACACACACACACACACACGCCCATGCCAAAGTAATCCCTTTTGTGTTCTGGAGTGTTTTAACACAAAAATGTAAATTATCATTATGGGGCAAGGTGAAATTAAGAGCATTTCTTTATCTCAGGCAGCAGTTCTGGCCCTGGCTGCATACTGGAATCCTCTGGGATGATTTGCTAACTAACTCCTGCCTGACTCCGCCCCCCTCCCCTTCCCTGCCAGGATTGTGATTTAATTGGTCCAGGTGGGACTTGGGTCTGGGTAGCTTTCGTTAAAGCCCTCGGGTGATTATAAGGCACACAGGCAGGGCTGAGCTGAGCCTGGTTCCTGCAAGCATCCGGGGGAGTTCCCTGGCAGGGCTGGCTGAACATTCCCTAACTGGAGCCCAGGTCCACTGGAAGCAAGCTTCCTGGTAAGCAAGGGAGACGGATGTGTCTGACTCGAAAGATTCAAGAGATCAGATGACTTGCTGAGTATGGGTAAATATCAGCATTTTTTCCCTTGAGGGCAGCACCCCTTCGTCCAAAAGGCCTTACCCAGCCCCGCCCCCGCGCCCCCCCCCAACCAAGGCAAACATCTCTGTGACGTGTCCTCTGCTCTTTGACCCTGTCTCCACAGACCCACCACAGCTGTCACCTTACAAATATTGGTGGGTTTTCTGTCTTTCCACTAGACTGCCAGCTTCCTATGGGGAAGGAGGGTGCCTGGTTAGCTGACCACTGTCTCTCCAGTCCCCAGCATGATGCCTGAGATCCAGCTCAATGAACAACTGTGGGATGAAGGAGGGAGGGAGGAAGGGAGGGATATGCTTGGCATCCTGTGGGGCACTGAGCTCGGGCATGTGCTTTATCATCTCTATACGCCACGGGAGCTTTCCCAGGGACTCGAACAACCAACTCACCAAACTCACTGACCTCGAGTTGAGGCCAACTCATACGGAAGCTACAGGACAGGGGAGCACTGCCAAGGAGCGGCTGGTGGTTTCGAACTGCAGACCAATTGGATTGCAGTCCAAGGTATAGCCACAACACCATCAGGGTTCTAGAGAGGATGTCTGCTGGGTCCACCTCCTTTTCTGCATATAAACTTCCCAGCAACTATGCTGTGACAGCCCCTGTCTCTCTGGCAAACGTCTCTTCAGAGTCAGAGTCTCCAGCACTGGGGTTCTTGTCTCGCACCAGCTGAGCCAACTCCTTCAAGGCAGCAGGCGACACGGCCCTTGAACACCGTTTCAATGTGGTTGCAGAGGAGAGGGTTTTGGTCAAGTCCTGGTGAACCCTGTTGCCAGAGCCTGAGCTCCACCCTACAAATCACAGGGCAGGAAAGTCCGGTGGGCGGCAGGCAGGATCCTGAGTTCCAGTCTTGGCTCTGCTCGAAGCGTGGGAGAGTTGCTTGACTGGTCCTTAAGGTGCCATCTATAAAAGGGCACACCGACACACACGACGCCAAGGAAAATGTGCCGCTGTCGAGTTGTTTCTGACTCAAAGCAACCCCAAAGGAGGCTTGGTGGTGTCGTTGGACGACAAGCGGGGCTGCCAACAACCAGGTACTCAGTTCAAACCCACTCGAGGCTCCAAGGAAGAAAGGTGAGGCTTTCTGCCGAGATTGACAGCCTCGGAAAGTCAGAGAGGCAGTTCTACTCTGTGCTATTGAGTAGCCAGAGAGGGACCGAGCAAGTAGGGCTGGACTCCCTGGCGACAGAGTGATGATGGCGTGGTGGACTTCTAACAGTAAAGGCGGCGGTTCTGAAGGACAGGGGTCGGTCCAGCCTGTCCCTTAAGGTCTCTATGAGTCAGAATCGACTTGATAGCAATGAGTTTGGTTTGGGTTTGAATTAGATTGTAAAGAGCCCTGGGGGACACTAGGTTATTCATTGGGTGGCTCACTGCAAGGTGTGTGGTTCAAATCCACCAGCCGCTCCGAGTGAGAAAGACCAGCCTTTCTAGTCCTGTAGAGTTTCTGTCAAATTAACATAACCATGCTCTTTGGTTCCTCCCATGTCCTCAGTGAGGGCTCTGAGAGAATGAGCTGTAAGGTTATTCCCCAGCAACTGTAGAGGAGGTTAACGTGATCGAACTATGGAACGACAGGATATGTATTTACTCCCGATTGATGATTTTTAAAAAAAACCATAGGGACCTCCCTATGCGCTGATATGTTGGGCTGCTATTATGGGACCAGCAGTTCAAAACCACCAGCCGCTCCCCGAAAGAAAGACGAGGCTTTCTACTCCCATAAAGAGAGCTACATGCCGCCTCAGAAAGCCGCGCAGCCAGCGCCCCACCGGGTCATCACGCATCAGACTCGACCATGGTGGGTTGGGTTTGGCTGTTTCTTCTGGATGGGCCTCCTGTAAGTGTCCCCATCACCAGGGGAGCAGCAGGCACAGAAGTAGTCAACTGTCAACAAGGAAACATCTCACACTCCTCTGACTTCTCTTTGGCCAGTTTTATGACTACTCTGGAATCCATCACAGACCAAGCATTCACGACCTGCCTGTATTGGGGAGGGCCATCTCGGGCTCCCTCAGGGCAAGGAGATGTGTGTTGGGGTCTGATTCTCTCTTGGGGTCACAGAGGAGACGAGTCCCGAGGGAAGCCAGAATGCGGAGACGGTTCACGCGGACTCCGCTCTCTCCGGGCGTGACTTCTTCTTAACCGCGTTGTGCTGAGGAATGTGCCAGATTATTTATTCCAACCATTTGTTGTTGTTGTGAGGCACCCTTGAGTGGGTTCTGACTCACAGCCACGCTATGCACCACAGAGAAAAAGGCCCTCCAGTCCTGCCGTCTGCACAACCGTTCTTATGATGAAGCCGGTAGTTGGAGGCTGCTGCTGGGTCCATCCAACTTGTCCAAGGCCTTCTTCTTAGTCCCCGCCCCTCCACTTTACCAAACACGATGTCCTTTTCCAGAGACTCGATTCTCCTGATAATGCGCCCCAAGTAGGGGAAACTATTTTTTTACATTTCCCCACAAATGTGCCTGTGCATGTGGAACCTCGTCTTTGAAGAAACCTTCACTTCTTGCCACAAAGCAGACAAACCTACAATGTCTCTGGTGACACGGCAAGGAGAGTCCCCCGTTATGCTGAGGAGCATGCACCCCCTTCCCATGCCACGCCCAGCACCTGAGCAAATTCAGTATTAGATCATCTGAGAATCTTGGAAGGATTATTCCTCTACTTAAAAAATGTCTGGCTTAAACAAACTCTCTTCCCCTCTCTTTCCCTATGAACCATCCCTAACTTTGCTTCCTGGGTGATGTTTCTTACATGCAGCAGAATGCAGTCCTCTTTGGGAGAATTCACTTCTTCTGAGCCAAAGCCTGGGTGTCACTTGAGCAAGATCCTTCTTTTGGCACCTTTAGAAAGGCAGAGCCTTCTGGAAACAGCTCCCCCTGCCCACGCAAGGAGAAGTGCCATGCTTCTGGCTCAATAACCAAGAATGAGAAGGTTAAGAGTGCTGCAATTTAAGTGAGAAGAGAAAGAGGCTTTGGAGCTTCTGACTGCCTCGCAGGGATGAATGGGAGTTTACACCTCTGTGCCACTGTGATTTCAGAATTCCCTGGGACCAGAGCTGGGCGCACTGTGGGGCTTCCAGACTTAGCTCTCCGATGCTGCAGCAGACGTAGCACCTGCGGGTTCACACACGTTGTGTCGATTCCAGGTTCGAGAGCATCAAAAACAGTGCAGCCCAATGCCACAGGGATGTGTCGAGTTAGTTGTGGGTAGTTGTAGAGGGAAGGCGGTTGGGGGCGGGGTGGTGGAAAGGAAGCAGTCATTTTGTATTTTTTTACATCATTTTTTGAATGAGAGGAATGGGATGTCTTTTTAAAAAATCAAGACAGAAGCTTGGGGACACCCATGGAAATGGCTTGTGGTTTCATTTTCTGTTATTCTCTTTCTGGTCGAGCCTCCTTTTCTCCAAGGGCTGCCCACGGTTTCTTGAGGACCATTGTCGTTCAGCGTGCTGTGGATGTCCTCGTGAACTTGACACAAAGGTCCATCCAGTTATTTGCTTCCCAGAAAGCAGACACCCAGAAGCTGGGGTTTCCTCCTTCCTCTTGAGCCTGGGTTCGAATACTTGAAGGCGCTCTGTGGAGTGGCTCCCTGTGTGGCTTCCTCTCAGCAGCCCAGCTCCTGGTGACGGACTGCCCCGTTCCCTTCAACCAGGTCTCCTTCCTGCACCCCATGTTCTCAGAAAGGTGTGTCGGGCTCTCCTCCACTTCTGACAACTCCTTATGTAACCTTGACGCTCCTGTCCAGATTGCAGCTCCGTTAGGAGGAGGCCATCTGGGAACCCTTCTTCCTCTGTCTCCTCACCAAGATTCCATACCTTTCTCTGAATCGTGGTCTGTACTTTTTTTCTGTCTACTAGGGCGTCATAGTGCAGCCATGGATGTGTTTACCTCCCTCAATCATCTGTGGGGTCTTTGGATGCCAAGGAAGAGTGTCATAGCTAGCCGCTTGCCTCGGAGCCTGCTCTACTACCTGGCGTCTTACCTGGGCCCTACATTGTGAAAGGAGTGCTGGCCGGGACAGGGGTTACGTACGAACTATACGGCTGAACTGCTGGCCACGAGGTCAGAAGTTCGAAAACCACCCGTCATTCCCTGGGAGAAAAGAGGAGGCTTTCTGCTCCCTCCACGCTTTACGGTTGGAAACCCACAAGGCGATTCTACCCTGCTGCTGTAACGACAGGTACTGCTGGATCGGTTCCGACCCAGAGCTACAACACGCAGCCAGGTCCTGCATCGCCCTCACCATCGTCCTATGCTTGAGCTCAGGGTGGCAGCCACTGGGGCAGTCCATCTCACAGAGGGCAGTCCATCTCCTCCTTCACAGCCTCTCCGCTTAACTGAGAGCTACGTCCTTCTCCAGAGATCGGCCCCCCCCTGACAACGTGTCCCAAAGTGTATCAGACAAAGGTTCGCCACCTCTGCCTCTGAGGATCACTCGGGTCTTAGTTCTTTCAAGACAGATTTGTCCTTTAGCCAGTTGCTGTAAGCCAGACTTGACCCTCGGTGGCAGTGAGTTATTTTTGTTTCGTTTTGTTATTTGAATAGATGATGAGTGAGTGAGTGAGTGAGTGGGTTCCTATCTTTAAAAACCCTTATTTCAACGACGGGGCATTCTACTTTGCACTCCAGTCCACAGAGTTCCATGCCTCTGAACCTCAGGAATTCTCCTCAAGCCCAAGACTCAGCAAGGTTCTGCCAGAGCTCTGTGATCACACCTGCCTCTCCCCTGGATCGTGACTGACGAGCCCATGAGCTTCTGCCCAACCCTTGTCCCTTCAACCGGATTAGCTGCTAGAGTCTCAGCCTGCCGCATGTGTTGCTGGGTTCAATTTGGACTTTGGCCAAGAACCTCGTTGTTCCACATATTTCTCTCTCCTGTCCTCTTCTCCCCTCCCCCAGCTCTTCTGGACTGCTCTTCTGGTCTTTGATGAACAGGAATCTCATCCTCAAGGTTCCATTCATCGATGAACTAGTCCAGAGCCTTCCTGTCTGTTTCTGTTGTCTCCTCTGTTCCCAGTGTCCCAGGTCAATCTGGGATTCCCGGGTGAAACCATCTTGATGATGCCCT
Source organism: Nesogale talazaci (assembly GCA_004026705.1). NCBI lineage: Eukaryota > Metazoa > Chordata > Mammalia > Afrosoricida > Tenrecidae > Nesogale > Nesogale talazaci. Next base: position 5,375 of record PVJH01043424.1, on the reverse strand, counting down.
ATGACACCCCTCTCCTATCCCACCAAAGACCCCTCGAGGGCAGAGGATAGCGAGAGTATGCATCAGTCCTGCTGCACAATCCTCAGCACAGAGCTCTGTTGAATAAATAATCCGGTAAATGTATGCTGAGTGGATTCCTTCATCATTGGCTGTTTCTTAAGATGGTCCCAGAAGTGTTCTGTTCAGAACCACCTGGTTTCACAGACAGAAACATCTTGACTATGAGTTGCCCACATTCAAAGATCCAAGTCTGGGAAGCCCAGCTGGGTGTGCACACGGCTCAGGTGGAAGAGCCCTTTCCTGGATGGAAGACCGCCACCTGCCCTCGCTCTGGACCCAGGCACCGCATCCAGGGGGGTCACGACTAAACTTCGCCTGTCAGCCTCTGCCCTTCCCCCTTCACATCCGATGAAGCTCCCCCTGGAGCTGACCTGCAGGGGGTGCCTGACATGTGCCACTTCCCTTTGTTCTTTGAGCAGCACATGTGTCAGACTCCCCTCTGGTGAGTAGGTTGGGGAGGTGGGATTTCCCCAGTGAAGGTCCTGCTCACTCTGCATTCCTGCTGAGTGACCAATGGACCTGTTCTGTTGACCTCCGCCTCCTCTGGCCTTCCCCACACTCCAGAGAGATGAGATGCCCTTACTCACCACAGCAATACCCCCCCTCCATGCAAACCTTTACAGATATGTGTGTGTGCTATAAATGTTTAATACCCAATTTGGAGTCTTCAAAGAATAGCGGTAACAAATAGGCATCATGAAGAGAATGTGAATCAAATCATGGTTATGGTCTCTACAAGCATCTCCTTAACTGATGTCAGGTCAGAGCCTGCTTGGGGCTGGTCGACTGCCTGATGAATGGGTATCTGCGCCTGAGCTGCTAGCGTCTCAGCCTGCCGCATGTGACCCTGGGTTCAATTTGGATGAATGGCTGCCCTTCCTCAGCGGCCCTCATGAACGGTGTGACAGTTACAGATTGCACATCCTGTTGAAACACAGCGACGGCACTCAGCCCAGTGTGTTCGGCCCTCAGCGTCATCACTGAGGGGTTCTTAAGATTCCTACGTGTGTGTTTTCTCTTTCTAATTTTATTTCTGTTCACTACACAGATGACCCCTCTGGGTGTGTCTTGCACTGCTCTCGATCGGATCACTGGGGACTTGGGGGGAGAACAATCCATCCGAAGCAACCGCTGATCAGATCCAGCAGCTGGGCCACTGGTCCCCATTTGTCCCCCCCTCTCCAAACCCTCCTCCCCAATCCCTGTCTGCTACAGCCACCCCACTGTCACACCCCCAGGCAATTTCCCATTATTCTGGGACCCTTAATCCACAATGGTTGATCCAGGCTCCTGATTGCTCCTCCCCCCACCTTCATCACCGCCCACACACCCCCTGCCCCAAGCCCCCTGCTGCCTTTGGGTTCTTTCTCTATTCATCCAAACCTATTCCCCCAGGGACCTACGAGCAGGAACAAAAGGCAGGAGAATAACACCAGCTATTCCACTTTCCTATTGGTTAGTGGCCATACCACGCTTAAATAATTGGCAGCGTTTGGGCATTTCCTATAATCTTTTTTTGTGGCGGGTGTCTGAAATCACTGGGCAGAAGGGCTGCACTCCTATCTTGAGACGCAGACCTCATGATGTGCCTAAGGACACAGACTTCATGATGTGCCTAAGAACTTAAGGGTGGGGGGAAACTCCAGGACCCTGTCAGTGAGGCTGGAAAGGGTCCAGATGCTGTGCCTACAGGAAATCACCCAGAAATAACCGGGGCGTCCAACTGGCTAGAACAGAAGCCAGGACAGAGCTGAATTTGTAAAAAAGTGGCTCTACTGGAAGGATAAGCTAAGCGGGAGAAATCGTGAGGCTGGGGTGGGAGGTGGCACACAGTGAGTCCTTTCCAGAGCCTCCAGATGCAGAACTAAGGTCGGCCCGGACTGCAAAGAGAAGGAACACAATCTAAGCAGTCATCTTGAACCGGGCACCACTGTTTCCTACTCTGCTGGTCAAGAGATCTGGATGTTACACAGTATGCATGCTGGCCTCTGTTCTCAGAAGGAGCTGAAGTTTCTAGGGGGCAGAAGCCCATCATTTTCCTCATTCTGGCTATTATCCCGGTACCTCCACATTTCACAAATTCAGGCCCATTCTGCTTTGGCTTGTCAGTCCTGGCTGACCCAGAGAGAACTGATTCAAAGGCCTGGAAATAAACTAGCTTTGAATGAGATTAGGAAACATACTACTACTAACCAGATTAAGGCACTGCTCTGGATCTTATCAAGGATTAACAGTAACAGCTGTCATGGACATAGCAGGTCTTAGTCTGAAGAGCTGGACATGTGTCCACCCAAATGGACAAGGTGCACACTATGGGGATCCCCGGGCAATATGAGAAGGGGGCGTCACAGGGGGTTATGCAATGCCACACAGCTAACCAGCAATTGAAACCCAGATATTCTGGCTCCAGACTTCCCACACACCGTGCCAAGGACACCTCCACTGCCTTTGAGGTTATGCTGCAGGTGAGTCAGCGTGGAGTCATCTGATGACAACGATGTCATACAATCACACCCCATCTATGAAGCCCGGGTGGTGTCATGGATCACACCACAAAGTCAGCACTTCAAACCCACCAGTCCTCCCCCTCCCCACCCCACCCCGCCCTGAGAGAAAGGCAAGGCGTTCTGCTGGAGTAAAGACTGCAGCCTCAGAAACCCAGGGGGCAATTCCACTTTGTCCCACTGTGCTATGATGAATCGGCATCAATTTGAAGACAGCAAGTTTGGTTTGGGGTTGATATGTGTGTGTGTGTGTGAGATTAACTAACTAAGGAAGCTTTCCGTAACATGGCATGACTGACGTCACCAAGACAACTGGGAAGAGATGGCGTTCAATGACAAATCTCAGAGAATGGGGATACGCTCTATGGGGAGCTGGGAGGGAAGGCCAGAGCAAGTCTGTGCCCTAGGTCTCTGGCATCACCTGATGGAGCTGAGGCTGGAAAATGTAAAAACTTCATCCTCCAGAAGCACCAACCTCTTATCTTGATTTTTCTGAAGCCCCTCTTGGATCACAGACTCTTAGATCCCTCGAGAGCAGGAAAGGCAAGACCTGTTCTGTGGAGCGGCCCAGATATTCAGAGCTTTAGCTCTGGATGTTATCAAGCTCCCTGTATAGTGTCGCTGTGAGCTTCCCAGGGAAGCCTGGGTGGCAGCAGATTCCTTACACTCATCCCTAGATGGTGTCGGGCAGACTGCACAGGGGCCCTACAGAGTCTGGGACACAGATGCGGGCAGGGACTTTGCTTAACATAAATCGGCAGGGGGCACCCTGGGATGCCATGATGACACTGAGTCCTTAGACTTCCCTTGGTGAGAAACGAGCCGACACTGGCTGGAAGCTTCATCGGGGTAAGAGCGGGCGAGCCACCACTTGACACTGCAACATGCCTGACGTTCAGGGCTCCCTGAGACGGAGCTACCGATGGCGCAGGTTGCAGGAGACCTGGTTCCTGGGGGAGTTTGCTTCTTGGTCACCATTACAGAACACGCCTTCCATGGAGACCCACCATACCACACATCTGCAGGTGCTGGCCGAGAGGGGGCCTGCGTTAGAAAGCACATGAGCACGTGCGGCCCAGTCACTGCCTGTCTCTCACTACGTCTGGGAGAAATAGTGCAGAGGCTGTGCCCTGGTGATAGCAGTCACAGACAGCTACAAGTCACACATGGAAACCAACAGCGTCCTTGAATTTGTTTCTAACTCCCAGGTCAAGGACTATCCATCCTGAATCCACGCAACACTAGACAAAGACCCAATGACCCGATTTTTTGTAATCATAACCCTTCTCTGAGAGTCCCAGGGTTCAAGTCCATTGAACTTTTCTCTCACCACACAAATGCCACCCTCGGGGTCCAGATATGGCAAGGCTATCGACCTTCTCTCTGGAACGCTCAGTCTCAGTCCTCTCCATCCCCCACGTGCCCGCCAACAAGGATGACCACTAAGGCTACTGGCTGCCCTCCACAACCACCTGCCCACTCCACTGGTCCCCCACCAGCTCCAATTTTGAAGCCGCCCCACCCCCACTTCCAGCTCCTGGCCCCCATTCTAACCCTAGACCGTGGACTTGTGCATTTGTCCCACCTGGAAATTGCCATCCCCAATGGACCCCACCAGGGACCAGCCCCTGTGGTCCCTGCACTTTGGACAAGTCCTGGCAGAGACCTCATGCTGGCTTTACGGAGAACACATTCAGAATGGTACCCAAGGAACAATTTGTCTTAAAGATAATTTCTTCTTTAGGAAGAAATCTGAGTATCGTAAGACATTGGCAAAGGTCTGGTCACGAAGAAGGAAGACTAGGACTAAGGGCAACCTCACACATCATGCACTGTCCACACGAAGGCCCTGACCAATGGGCAGGAGACTGTGATTTATGCTGGTGGCTGTGAGCAGAGGAAAAGTGACAGTGTGACACATCCACTCACTCTGCCCTGCCTGCTCCCACCCCCCGTGGGGACCTGTGGAGCATGAAGTCCGGATGTGACTCTGCACAGGATGTTCCTGCTGACAGAGCTTCAATTACCAGTGCTGTACAGTCCACTTGACCTGTTAATGGAGGCGCCATCAGACTTAAAGAGGACCAGAGTCTAAATGAGCCTCTTTCCAAACCCAGGGCCAATCAGCCCCTCGGAGGAGCCAAGTGCCAACATGGCTGCGAGGGGGCTTCATAAATAATGACCTCTGATCAGACGGCACTCTCCGGAGTCTTTGCTTTCAATTCCATCCCTTCTACAGATGATGAATGGAAGTAATAAAAGCTGGGATTATGGCGTGTTTAAACAGGGGCTAACCATGAGAGCAGAACGTGACTGGAGTTGAAGGAAGGGCCTGTGGAAGCTAACAGCTGAGGGTCAGGTTAAAGTCCATTGCTGGACAACCACCTCCATGAACATCTGCCCCCGTCACCCTATAAGAACAAATTATTCCATTCCGGGGGGCGGGGGGTGGCACACATAATTTTGGGTCAATGTCCATGTGCAGGCAGACAGAAAGTGACCCAAGTTTGGGGTGATGGAGACTAACAAGATATGGCCTCGCCCAGCCCGGAGAGCAACCTTAGCCTTCTGTTTGCCCCATCCCCTCCTTCACCCCACCTTTCTGTTACCCAGCATGGCCACACTATTCCAGTTCCTCTGGGTCTCTCAATGGCCCAGTGTAGTTCCGAACATGAACTGAATGAGGGACATCCCCACCCAGGAAGGAAGCTCCCAGAGTGCAGCTTGGACCCCACTAGAGAGGACAACACCACCTCCAGGTCTTTCCAAGCAAATGACAGCATCACAGAGCTGCCCCCAGATAGAAAGGGC
>PVJH01043423.1:0-13632 GCA_004026705.1 Nesogale talazaci | reverse complement strand
GGGGGGGCGTGGGGGACGGGTCGCGCCGGGAGCCGGGCCGCCCCTCACTCACCCACAGCCTCGGCGGCCTCGGCCCCGGCTCACAACATCCGCCCGGCCTCTGGGCTACGGCGCCCGCCCGGGCCCAAACCGCGCGCCCTCGCGCGTGCGCACGAGCCGCCGCCGCCGCCGCCGCCGCCAGGGGGCGCTCGTCCGCCACCGCGCCCGGCTCCCGCCCCGCCCCGCCCCGCCCCGCCCCTCCCGCCCGTCCCGGGGCCCCTCCGCGCGCGCTGTCACCGCGACGAGCCCCCCCTGGCACTTGGAAGCCCGGCCCAGAAGTTCCCGGGGGTGACTGACGGCCAGGCTGCGCGGGCCCGAGCGCCTGCCGTCCTTCAGGGCCCTCGGGGCGGCCTCACTCACCCGTTCCCGGGAGCGCCTTCCGGGACTCTGGGGCTGTCAGGGGTGTGTGCGTCTGACCTGGCCCGGCTGGGGCTGATAAGAAGGCGGCCCGCGGGCCGGGCGGGGCTGGCTGCGGGCAACGAACGTTATCGACGGGGGTGGGGGGGCTATGAGCAGCTGGGAAAAATGCCCTCTCCCTACCCAGCGCTGCTGGCAGCTCCCAGGCCCCCACTGCTTCTGGGGGCACCCACCTGTCCACTCCAGGGTGCTGCAAGCCCCGCCACGGAGTCCCCCACACCAGTCCTACAGGGCCATTACACAGGGGTCGTCTAGGTGTGTCAGGATGAGGCCCCTGGCACCTGACCCAAGGGGGCCTGGGGGTGGCCCCACCCCCTATCCTGCCACAGGGTCTCTGAAGAGGTCCTGCCAGGCCTGGGGCGGGGTGTGGAGCCAGAGGCACCCAATCCTGGAGGGACGGAGTTTCACAATTTCCGGCATTGGGCTCCAGTGGGTCACAGGGCAGCTTCCAGCCCGGACAAAAAAATGGAGTGGCTCCCACTCCTGCTCTTTCTGACGCAGTGGTCAGGCGCCCCCGGTGAGTGCCTCCCTCCCACCCCATCTTCCCTCAGGCCCTACTGAGGAGTCAAGGCTGGGGACATGGGGGGCAGTGTGAGGGCTCTGAGCAATGGGGTTCTCATCTGGGGGAGGAGACGAGGCCAGCGCCAGCACCCACTGGTCGGGGGAGTCTCCATATCCAGTGTCCAGCCTGAATCCATTTAGGGGAGCCCCCACAGTGGACACTCCTATCAGGCCTGGCTTCCTCTACCTGTGCGAGGAGCCAGCCGGTTGAGGTGCCCACGGAGTTCATCTGAGAGGCCATGGTTTTGTGAACAAGGTGTGGACACGTGGCCATACTCATCTGTGGATACACAGGCATGCCCACCTGTCCTCTGCCCACCACGTGCCCATCCGCAGGGCAGCGCTCGCAGCTGAATGATTTTCAAGTACTCCGGGGCATGGAACTGCAGCACCTGCTCCACGCAAGGAAGCCTGGGACTTGGTGGAAGAATGTGACCGACGTGGAGGAGTGTGCTGGGCAATGTGGACCTCTCCTGGACTGCCGGTGAGGTGCCAGGCCACCCGGAGGAGGCTGGGCCCCGGGAGCCGGGCGGCTGGCTGACCATGGCTGGGCCTCCGCCAGGGCCTTCCACTACAATGTAAGCACCCGCGGTTGTCAGCTGCTGCCCTGGACCCAGTACTCTCCCCACACCCGGCTGCGCCCTTCAGGACGCTGTGATCTCTTCCAGAAGAAAGGCCAGTGTGGGAAGAAGCAGGGGGCGGGGGGACTGGAGTCGGGGTGCCCCGCTGCAGTCCCCTTGAGCTCCCCTCTCTTGCTTGTAGATTACGTGCGAAACTGCACCGTGGACAACGGGGCCAGGTATCGGGGCACCATGTCCACCACCGCGGACGGCCTGCCCTGCCAGCCTTGGAGCCACAAGTTCCCCGTGGACCACAAGTGAGGCGGGCGTCGCCCTTCCCTGTCCGTCCAGAGAAAGTGACCAGACCTCCCGCTTTGGGCGGGACAGCCACCCGTGTGAAACAATTTTAAATTTAAATTTAAACCATTATATCGGGGCGTTTCAAAAAGCCCCGATTTTTGGAAAGAATACTGGGCAAATTAGGGAACGGCGGGACGGGAAGGGAATATACCCCCCTCTCCTCCGCCCCCCTGGTGTCCTGCTTTACCAATGTTACAATCTGGTCACCCCCCACCCAGATACACGCCCACCCTCCGGAACGGCCTGGAGGCGAATTTCTGTCGCAACCCCGAAGGGGACGCCAGGGGCCCTTGGTGCTACACGACCGACCCGACGGACCCGGGCAAGCGCTTCCAGAGCTGCGGCATCCAGACGTGCCGCGAGGGTAAGCGGCGCGGGGTGGAGCCGGGGCAGGAGGGCAGGCCCGCGCGCCCAGGCCCCCAACGCACCGTGCGGACCCCCGCCCCCGCCAGCGGCCTGTGTTTGGTGCAACGGCGAGGATTACCGCGGCTTGGTGGACCGCACCGAGTCGGGACGCGAGTGCCAGCGCTGGGACCTGCAGCACCCGCACCCGCACCCCTTTGAGCCCAGCAAGTACGCGCGCGTGCCCGCCCGCCCAAAGGGTCCCCCCGGGGAGCCCGGGTTCGGGGCGGGTCGCGCACTCCACGGGCGGGCCCGGGCGGGGTCTAGCGTCTAGGGCGCGCGCCGGCCACCCGCAGGTTCCTGGACCGAAGCCTGGACGACAACTACTGCCGGAATCCCGACGGCTCCGCCAGGCCCTGGTGCTTCACCATCGACCCGCAGGTGGAACGCGAGTTCTGCGACCTCCCCAGCTGCGGTAGGACGCGCGGCCGGCGGGGGGGGGGGGGCGCACGAGGGAGGGACCCGCCCCGCCGCCCCCCGACGGGGCGTTCCCGTTCGCACCCGGGTTCATCCTAGGGCCCGAGGCACAGTCGCGTCCAGAGGCCACGACAATCGACTGCTTCAGCGGGAAGGGCGAGGGCTACCGGGGCACGGCCAACACCACGACCGCGGGCGTGCCCTGCCAGCGCTGGGACGCCCAGAGCCCGAACGCGCACCGCTTCGTGCCGGAGAATTACCCGTGCAAGTGAGGTGGTGGGCGGGCGCGGAGGGCGGTCCCAGGCCGGGGCGGGCGGGGAGCGCGCGCCCGACATACAGGTGTGCGCGGGGCGGGGGGCACCCCCACTTGGCCTGAGGGGCGCCACCTGCACAGGGACCTTCGGGAGAACTTCTGCCGGAACCCCGACGGCTCGGAGGCGCCCTGGTGCTTCACGGCCCGGCCCGGCATGAGCAAGGCCTACTGCTACCAGATTCCTCGCTGCACGGACGACGGGCAGCCCCGAGGTGAGGCTCGAGCCCAGGGACAGGGCGGGAGACGGGTGGCGGGGGCCGGGGCTCATGGCGCTCCCTCTCCCCCTGCAGAATGCTTCCACGGAACCGGGGAGCAGTACCGCGGCTCCATGAGCAAGACCCGCAAGGGCGTCCCGTGCCAGCGCTGGTCGGCCCAGATGCCGCACAAGCCTCAGTGAGCCGCCCTGGGGGGTGCACGCTTCCGGGAAGGGGGCCCTGCAGGGGGCCTTGGGAACCCCGGCTCATTGGGGGCCCCCTCCCGCCAAGGTTCACACCCACGTCCACCCGGTACGCGGAATTGGAGGAGAACTACTGCCGGAACCCAGACAGGGACCGCCACGGGCCCTGGTGCTACACCACAGACCCGGGGACCCCATTCGACTATTGTGCGCTGCCGCGCTGCGGTAGGTGAGCAGGCGGCGAGGCCCCGCGCCCCGGCCCCAGCGTGCGGGCTGCGGCCCTGACCCAGGTGATTTTGGTTTTTCAGTCAGCCACCAGCCGCCGTCCATCTTGGAGTCCCCAGGTGTGCACGTGGGCCGGAGGCGGGTGCGGTGGATCTCCCCCACCCCGCCTCTCACCTGGGGCGCCCTCCAGACCAGGTGCTGTTTGAGGAGTGCGGCCAGCGGCAGGACCGGTCCAACCGTGGGCACTCCAAACTGCGCGTGGTTGGGGGCCACCCTGGAAACTCGCCCTGGACAGTCAGCCTGCGTAACCGGTGAGGCGCCGGCTTGAGGGCTGCCCTTTGTCTCCATCCGGGGACCCTCCCTCACCTGATGGCAGGCCCAGCATGTCTGCCCTCTCCCCCAACCCAGGCGGGGCCAGCACCTATGCGGGGGGACCCTCGTGAAGGAGCAGTGGGTGCTCACTGCCCGACAGTGCCTTTCTGCCTGGTGAGCCTCCCGGGAGCGTGGGGCTACCTGCCTCGGCCCTCCCCCATGTCCCATGCTTCAGACCAGCCAGCCCTCCTTGGCATGGCAAGCGGACCCATTGGCCTCCTTTCCCAGTCCCGTGTCTCTCGGGGGCTATGAGGTGTGGCTGGGCACCATGTTCCAGAGCCCGCAGCCCGGAGAGCCAGACCTGCAGCGGATCCCCTTGTCCAAGATGGTGTGTGGGCCGCCCAACTCCCAGCTTGTCCTGCTCAAGCTGGAGAGGTGTGTGGGAACGCCGAGGGGCGGGAGGTGGGCTGGAGCCCATGGTCCTGGACCGCGAGTGCCCCTGTTCCTGCCCACTCCAGGCCTGCCACCTTGAATCAGCGGGTGGCTCTGCTCTGCCTGCCCCCTGAGGGGTACGTGGTGCCTGCCGGGACCAAGTGTGAGATCGCGGGCTGGGGCGAAACTCGGGGTAGGAGCAGAGGGCACGGGCCGGGGGCGGTTCTGGGTTCTCACCCTGGATCCTGCCTGCAACTCATTTCTTGTTTCTGACACACACGCACGCACGCGCACACGTGCGCGCCCGCTGCAGGCACAGGGGACAACCAGGTTCTGAACGTGGCCACGCTGAGCGTCATCTCCAACAGAGAGTGTAACGCCAAACTGCGGGGCCGGGTGCAGGAGCATGAGCTGTGCACGCAGGCCCTGATGGTCCCAGTGGGGGCCTGTGAGGTCAGTGGCGGGGTCCCTGGGCCGGCCCCAGGAGGGTGTGTGGAGCTGGAAAGGCCCTGCGTGTCCCTCCCCCCCGCCCCGGGGGCTGGTCTCCACACCCCCCCCCCCACTCACCAGTCCCTCCCTCCTGCCAGGGTGACTACGGCGGCCCGCTGGCCTGCTTCACTCACGACTGCTGGGTCCTGGAGGGTATCATCATCCCCAACCGGGTGTGCGCGCGGCCCCGCTGGCCAGGCGTCTTCACCCGGATCTCCGTGTTTGTGGACTGGGTTCACAAGGCCATCAAGCTGGGCTAGGCCTGGCCCCGGCTGCCCGTGTCTCGGGGGAGCACGGCATTTCCCGTCGGGCATAAAGCCGCTTGTTCTGTCACTTCACCCCGTGCAGGGTGCTTCCTGAGCTCGCCTTCCAGGGGAGGAGGCGCTGGCGCCTCGCTTGGGCCAGGGTGGACGGGCTGGTCCTGGGAATGGTCGAGCCTGCGAGTGTTGGAAGAGGGCCTTGCCGTCCCTCCGAGAGGGCCGTGTTGGGCAGGGGCTGCTGCCGGGAAGCTAGCCTGGGCAGCGGGCCTGGGCGGCCGAACCGCGCCTCCCTGCCCACGGCTCACTGGGGAGAGGTATGGGCCTCGGGGCACCTAGCATCAGAACGAACGCCAGGTCGAGGGCAGCGGGGCCGAGTTGGGGTAAAATACCACCAGGAAGCACGCTCCACACTCTCCTTTATTATGAAGGCCCAGTCCGGGGGCCTCTGCCCGCCCAGCGCAGAGAAGCCCCTCTCCCTTCTGCCAGGCTCGGCGACTCCGGGGAGCAAGACGTCACGCCGGCCGCCGGCTCGCGTTCAGCTGCCCAAGTGTGTGCGCAGCCAGAGCACGGCGTTCATCAGGCTGTCGGACTCCACCTCCACTTCCGACAGTGTGTGGGTGCTCTTGGGGTACAGCAGCAGCCTGGGGGAGGGGGAGATGGCAATGTGGTTGGAGGCCTTCCCCCTACCCCACTGCCCCGTCTCTAACAGCCCCCACCACGCCCACCAGGGCCTGCCCCGCCGGACTCACCGAACAGGCACGTCCCGGGCCTTGAGGGCGCGGTAGTACTCCATGCCCTGCTTGAAGGGCACGCGCCGGTCCTCCTGGCCCAGCATCAGGAGCAGCGGTGTCTTCACCTGGGGACGTCAGGGGAGGGGCAGGCAGGCAGTGGGCAGGGCGCCGGGCGGTGAGTGGGCGGGCGGGTGGCAGGGCGAGCAAGGAGGAGGGCCACGCACCTTAGAGGCATGTTTGATGGGAGACTTGCCCAGCATCTCGGCCCACACGCTGAGGTCTGGCAGGCAGTCGTTGCTGTAGGGGAAGCCGGCCTCCACCATACACCTGCAGGTGGGAGAGGGGGCTCTGGGCTCCGGGCTCCAGCCTGGTAGGGTCTCCCCAGGGTGGGACGGGTGGGAGGGCACGCTCACCAGTCCGGGATGTCCGTGGAGCCCACCATGGAGGCGATGTTGACCACGGGGTTGCGAGCCACGCAGGCACTGTAGGTGTCGGGGTACTGACCGATCAGGTGGCAGGAGAGGAAGCCGCCGTGGGACCCCCCCACCAGGGCCACCCGGTGGGCGTTGAAGTGCTCCTGCTGGAGCACCTGCTGCACTGCGAACTGCAGGGAGGAGAGTACCCTGAAGCCACCCGCCGGCCGTGCGGGAAAGGGCCGCCCCGTGGCCTGCTGCCCCAGCCCCCACTGACCTGGACATCCCGCACATCCTGGTGGCCCACGTTGCCGGGAAGGGAGAAGATGCTGTCCTGGCCGAAGCCAGTAGAGCCCCGGTAGTTCACTGGTGGCCAGAGAGGGACGAGTCAGGGGCAACCGTGGCCTCCAGACACTCTCCATCTGGGCCGTGAGCCCTGGACCGGGCCCCCCAGACACGAGGGGAAGCCTTCAGGGCCTGAGCTGTCTGCGTCGGGGCCAGGCTTCAGAGAGGCCTGGAGAGGAGGCTGGTGTCTATGGGCGGGTCAGGAGGCAGCGAGCCCGGCCCCACCCTCCCTGCGCACTCACCCAGCAGCACAGCATAGCCCATCCTGCACAGCAGGGCGGGGAAGAGCATCCAGGCCGTGACGAAGGATGAGTGGGGACCCCCTGAGGACAAGCAGCCCAGGGTGAGGGGCCAGCCTGGCGGAGCGGGCGGGGGCGGGGGGCGGGGGTTTAGGCAGGATGCTTACCATGGGGCATGACCACCAAGGGGACCTGGCTCTTATCCGGAGGGTCGCTGGGCTGCAGAAGGATTGCTTCAAAGTTGAGGCCAGCTGCAGGGAGAAGGCAGAGGTCAGGAGGGCCAGAACTGCCACGGGGAGCCGCCTTCCGCCGCTGCTGGGGTCTGACACAGCCTGGCCCGGGAAGCCCGCGCTTGCGAGAGCCTCAGTCTCTGGAGGAAAGCCCTTGGCGTGTGGTGTGGGCACGGGGGCCCTGTGACTTTCCGGGGGGGGGAGCGCCCCAGTGGCACCCAACTTTGACTCAGGGCACTTGCTCAGAGCTGGACATGATGGCCCGCCAGTGGGGCCTGACATCTCTGCAGAGATCCCAGCACAGTCCAGTGTGAGATGGGAGGCAGCATGCAGTGAGCTGGGGGGAAGGGGGGGCGGGGGGGCCGCCCTGGCTCAACTCACCATACTCCACGTTCTCTTGCTCTGGGGGTGGCTGCAGGACCCGGATGTCCCAGTGGATGTCTGGAATGGACTCGGCCTCCTCCAGGGGCACCCAAAACACTGACTGCTCCTTCCCCACGGGGGGCAGGAACCCGACTTTCTGTCAGGGGCAGGGGTTGTGTCACCTGTGGCCAGGCTGGGCCCTGTCCCTCCCATCTGGCCCGGGCGGGAAGTGGGCAGCTCAACCATGCTGACCCCCTCCCCTCCGGAGGGCAGAGCCCGGCCACCTGTGGGGAGGTGGCAGGCACTGGGTCCTGCTCTCATGCACCCTGCAGTTTCTAGGTTTTATTGCCTCCTGTGCCCTGCCATACCAGAGGACTGGGCACTGTCCTGGGCAGCCCTGCTCTGTCCAATGGCCCCTTGCCCGGGACTTCCCTCCGGATGCTCGGCCCTCGTGGGCCAGGCCGGGCTCAGGGGCCCGCTCCCGGGTCCTCACCAGGCTGGGGGGCTGGCTGGGCGTGGAGAACTGCGCCACCATGAGATCCCGATCAACACTGAGGAGCTTCCAGCTGCCCGCTGGCTTCCCTGGAGGGGACAGGGCGAGGCCACAGGGCACTTGGTGGGGGGAGGGCGGGCAGCTCTCTGTGCCCTAATCCAGACTATGCTGAGTCCGGGTGGGAAAGTCTGGCCGGGGACCCTGGCCCCGAGTGGCAAAGGGACCCCTTTCTCAAACATACCCCACTGCAGACAGGCCCCAGTGAGCCTTCTGCTCAGAGCCTCCTCCATTTGGCAGACCCCCCACCCCCAGCACGGCTGCCCCAGGAGGACGACAGCGGCGCGGGGGGCAGCTGGGCCCGCAGGTTGTCAGTAGGGTCCACCGGGGGTGGTTGGCAGGAGTCGAAGCTGGTGAAGAGCTGCAGCGACGGTGCAGCCGCTTTGGAGAGGGGCGGGCGGGCACAGCCGCGGCACGGGGAGACTCAGATGGCGTTTCAGGGGTAGTCACCAGGGTTGGGGTGAAGAAGAGAGGGCCAACACAGGGCCTCTCCTGAGCATTGAGGTGGCAGGGCTGTCCCCAAGGTGGGCTCCCCGGAGACTCGGGTGGAGAGCGAGAACCCTGGAGGGTCTGGGGAGCAGGACTGGGCGCCGCCCGCGCTGGGCTCAGAGCAGGATGCTGAGTGTGGCTGGATAGGAGTCCCGTGAGTGGGGGTGGGGTGGGGGGGATGGCAGGGTTCTGGAGACAGTCAGGGCTGTGGAACAGTTGGTGCAGCGTGGCCTGAGCGGCACCCCTGCCCTGTGTGCTTGGACACCTCACCCCCATCCCCGTGGCCCTGCTCACCAGCGGTCAGGGAGGTCACGCTGCCCAGCTGGGTGTCCACAGCGAAGAGGTCCTGAGGCAGAGGAGACCGGTGTGGCAGCGCATCTGAGAACCCCGAGCTTCGTGGGCCCCCTCATCCCTCTGACCCATCTGAGGGTCCAGGTCGGGGCTGGACACCCAAAGCAATGGCTACTTAGTGTCCTGGGAAGAGGCCAAAGGCTCTGAGTTCGGATCCCATCCACTCCTAACTTGCTGTATGGCCCGGGGCAAGGTTTAGATGGGTTTTTTAACTGGGCTGAGGACCAAGTTACCCCACACCCAAAGAATAGGGGTGCACTGGGGCAGCCCAGCCCAGGGCATGCCTCAATCTCCACCCCATCTGTCCTCCCAGGTACGCCAAGGTCTGCCTGGCTCACAGTCCCCTCTCCCCGAGCTGGAAGTGACTGGGAGGGGCCACCGGTCCTGCTGTGGAGCACCAGAGCAGCTGCCCCCCAAAGTGCGCAGGACCGGGGCAGGCGGTGGCTTGTGGCAGGGCCCCCCCCAGGGCCCCGAGGGGCTGTCACGGGGGCTCCCTTACCTGCCGGCTGCGCTGAGGCGAGTCAAAAACCACCCTCTGGCTGTCAGCGGACCAGCACCCCTGGGGCAGCAGGCTGCAGTAGATCCCAGAGAAGTGCTCTGCAAGGGGGAGGGGGTGCTGGGGGCCACGGCCAGGAGAGGGGGGCTAGGGGCTGCTCCCGCCCGGAGGCAAGCAGACTGCTGGGGAATCCCCCCAGGCCCCTGCTCGAGCTACAACAGGCCTGGTCCCGCGACAGGCGGCCGGGAGGAAGTTGTCGCCCCACACCTAGGGGTGGCCTTGGGGGGAAAGGAGTTCCTCAGGGAGGGGCCGGAGATGAGATGGCCTGAGCACGAGGGGCCCTCCCGCCTTTGAGAGGGTGGAAGGTCCCCAGCAGAGCTGTGGGCTCCCAAAACGCCAGTGAAGGCCTGTTGGCCAAGAGCCACCGTCCCCCAGGCGGGGCGTCACCAGAAGCTGGGGGTTGGGGGTGGCGGGGAGGGCAGGGCTGTGCTCTTAGGCCTGCAGCTAGTCAACCAAGACCTTTCCTCCCGGGGCCCTCTGAGACCCTCCAACAGACCTGCGGCTGGAACCAAACCCCCAAACCCAGAAAAGCCAGGCGAGAGCTGTGGCCCTGTGCACACCCACCCCAGCCAGCAGGACCCCTCACCCCGCTCCAACTGGAGCTGCTCCCAGGGGGATGTGCCAGGAGGGAAGGCCCTCAGGAGGCAGGGGACGGAGCTTGGAGCTCCCCGGCCTGCCCCGCCGCCCCCCTTACCTCCCAGCTGCCGAGGCACGATGTCCACCACCACAGAGGTGCGCTTGGTGTACCAGTCGTACTGGGAGAGAGGGGAGCGAGGGCGCGGTGAGGGGCAGCAGAGGACAGGGGGTGTCCTCGGGCATCTATCCCTATCTCTGACCGTCTCGGGGAGGGTGGGGAAGAGGCGAACCTCGCGTGCCTCCTGCCTGGAGACCTGGCCCAGGGGCTCGGGGGCCTCCACCGGCAGGTCCCTCTGACGGTCACCAGGGAGCTTCCCTTGCAGGCACGCTGCTCTCTGGTTGGTTCTAACTCAACGGGGGCCCGGCGCGGGTCACCGACTCCCTGTTGAGTCAGACGAGAATTGACGGGAAAGCCTCTCTACCGAGCAGGGGTTTTCAACCTGCCTCACGCCACGACCCTTTCATACGGTTCCCCCTGTTGTGATGCCCGCCCCCCCAACCATAACATGACTTCCGTTGCTACTTCCTGTCATTTTGCTACTGTTATGAATCGGGCGACACCCGTGAAAAGGTCTTTTGGCCCCCAAAGGGGTGGTGACCCACACGTTGAGAACCGCTGTCATAGAACCGGGCACACAGGGACTGCCAATGGTCCCAGGCCCCGGAAGTCGCACGCCCAGGGCAGGACCCCCGCCCGGGCTGCTCAGGTCTCCTGTGCCATCCCCTCCTCCGGCTTACCAGGCACAGCTGGCTACACTGGTGATGGGGCACCAGCGACGGGTACTGCAGGTAGACGATGCGGCAGTGGTCGGGGCTCAGGCGGGGAGAAGAGACAGCCAGGGAATCATCCGAGAGGAGTTCTGGGCCAGACAGAAGCGTGAGCCTCACACGGCTGGCAAGGGCCAAAATGTGCCAGCCAAGTCGCTGGGGGCACCACCAGTCACTCACCACACTTCTCCTCCGTGAGGTCCACATAGTACAAGGCTGACCTGGAACCACCAGAGAGAGAGAGCGAGAGAGACCCCAAGTTCAAGACCAGCTTCACGCTGCAGGTTCCCGCCTCGCCCTGCCCCACCCCCTCACCTGCGATTGGAGCAGAAGCGGATGCCCAGCCGGAAGGGCTCATGGCACCAGCCCACGAACACCACCCCTGTGTCGTCAGGGGCCCAGAATGCCTGGAGACAAGACCACGGGCAGGCGTGAATCCAGGGGAGAAGCTCCGACGGGGGCCCCTGGGCTCCAGGAGCGACGGGCAGGGGCCAAACCCGCACTGACCTGTCCGGGAGACACATTCTCGGGGACCCCCTCCAGCACAGAGATGTTGCCGCTCTCCACATCAAGCACGCACAGCACCGGGGTGCTTTTGGAAACCATGTTTTCTCCCCAGTCTTCGTAAAACACAAACTGATCCCCCTGGGAAGACGAGACACCCGATGCCCAGGACCGTCTGCGGGATTCGGACAGGTGGTGCGGGCAGGGTGCGCACTAGGCCCCCGGGCTTCCCTGCACAGACCGGTCACGGCCGTGAGCACCTTGATCGCCTGGTCTGGCTTCTTTGGCCTGGCCATCTCGTCCTCACTGGCACCGACGTCCAAGGCTTTGGTCTGAAAGAAGGACTCGGTCTTGGGACGCTTCTTCTCCGCCACATACAGCAAGTGTGTCTCCGAGTGTGACCAGGACAGGCAGCCAAAGCAGTCTGGGGGCAGGGAGGGTCGATCAGGGGCAGTCCGGGGCTCTGGCTGCGCCCTGCCCGCTCCCCGGCCGGCCGCCTCACCATCCTCGTACACGGGCCCGTGTTTGTCCAGCGCGGACAGGTTGAAGCTCTTAATCTTCCGGTTCTTCTCCCAGACCTGGGGACGCACGGCTGTTAGGCCGCCCCACCCCACCACGGGGCCTTTATCTACGGCGGGCTGAGCCCCCAGTCGCCCGCCCTCCCCCACCCCCCCGGCGGCCTCGCAGACTCACTTCCAGGAACTGCTTCTCTTCCCCCGAGCCCAGGGTCCTTGCCTTGCGGAGCACGGCTTTCATGGCGCCCGATGGAGACTCTCTGCTCAGGAGTCTGAGGACAAGGGGCCATTGGTTGGGACTGCCAGGGCCCCTGACGGGCCAGGACCTCTTACACAACCTTCCCGAGGCTCTGGCCTCATGCCAGCTTGGGCACCGTCCCCTCCCCCCAACCCAGCTGTCTTAGCCTCTCTTCCCTGGGGTAGGGGCTCCAGCTTCAGGCCCCACCCCTCTCCGGGGCTGATTCCAGCTCAGGGTTTTGCAACAAGCAGTTCCTCCTTATCACACGGCGTCACCACAGGGCACACAAACTCCCTGGGAGGAAGAAGCTGGCCGCAGGCCTCTCTCAGAACTGTCTGTACCCACAACAAGGGGGCCACAAAAAGCGGGGTATTGCCGTGTCCACACACAAGCTTCCTCCCTCACACTTACTCCCCCCGGATCTCCACGCTGTTGCCTGCCGGCCCAGCAAACACCACCGAGTCCCCGTCGTGGAACACCAGGTACTGGCGGCAGAACCGAATGTTCTCCATGCGTTCGAGGTCCCTCTGCGTCCACTCTGCGAGAGGAGGCCTGAGGCTGCTCAATGTGGCCAGTCCTGGCCACGGCGCCCCATCCCGGGGGACGGAGGGGGGGCCCCCAGCTCCACCACCCCTCATCTGTCTCCAGACACCCACGGTGCAGGCCAGGCGGTCCTTGCCACAGGCCTGAGGGGACAGCCCACTGCAGGGGCCCTCTGCTGCCCATGGGACCCAGCCTGGGCACAGAGGCGGGTCTGGTGACTTGCCCAGACTCACACCTGCTGCGTGTGTAGGGGGCCTGGTCCGCGTTCCACAACCCCTGTGCACACCCGTGGCCCCACCCCACAGGCTCATGGGCCCCATCTCGGAAAGGCTTGGCTCCCCAGACACCCCTGCACCTGGGGCAGCCCCCCCACCGCATCCACCCCTCTGTTCCCACGGTCCGGAAAGCCCGTCTTTCTCCCACGCTCGGGTCCACCTTCGACACGAGCCCCCCCACGCCCCCCCCCTCTCCGCGCCGGGGCGCGCGGCTGGCACGGGCCGGCCCCCGTCTCCCCGCCCACGCACCCGTGTGCACCGTGCGGTAGAGGCCCCCGTACTGCGTGGTGACCTCCGGGCCCAGGCAGGCGGCGCTCAGCGCGGGCTGGCGGCTCAGGCCCCGGTACAGCGCCGCCGCCTCCTCGGGCTCGCTCAGCAGCACCTGCGCGGGGGACACGGCAGGGTCAGGCCCGGCACGGGCTGCGGGGGCCGCGGGGGCCGCGGGCCGAGCCCTCACCTGCCGCTCCATGGTCGCCGCGGGGCCGGCGGGGCGGGGGCGGGGGCGGGGCGGAGGCGCCCGGAAGTGCGGCTTCGGGGGCGGAGCTTGCGGCGGCCGCGGGGTTTCCGCCGTCGCCCGGCGGGCGGCGACCCCGGGAGGGGCGGGGCCTTCCGTGAGTGGGCGGGGAGAGTTGGCCAGGGGGCGGGGCCTCCGTGCCCGGGTAGCCGCGCCTGAGAGGGGGGGCTCCCGACTCGTGACTTGGG
>PVJH01043422.1:0-13598 GCA_004026705.1 Nesogale talazaci | reverse complement strand
CCAGCCTTGCTGCTGCTGGATTTGAACCGCCAAGCCAGTGGGCCACAGTTCCCACTACGCAGTTAACCACTACGCCACCAGGGTTCAGCCCTGTTTCTGGTCTTGGTTTTGTTTTTTTCCCTTTGTTTCTTTGCTGGGTAGTTAGTTTTGTGGGTGTTTTTTTGACTGCCAAAGTAAACCAGAGTCTTGCACAACCTGTGGACAATCAATCTGATGGACGCTGGGCTTCTACTTAACCCTAACCCTACCCAAGAACAGTTCATTCTGATAACATGGGCTCCTCAATACTCATCTTCATGAAAGGGTCACTGATGATAAGGGTACTATACCAAAGTTTTGGGAAGCGAGCACATGGTGCCCTGCTATCAACTGAAATAAGGAGGATGAGGAGATTTGAGAACAACCAAGGAATCTGGAAAGGGGAAATGAATGATGGAACTGTGATTATGTATATTGGGTGTGTATACTTTATCAAGAAAAACACTTTTTTTGGGGGGGGGGGGGGGGAGCATCACTGCCCTCTGGTGGGAGTGGGAGGCCCAGCCTTGCTCCTGAAGAACTGCTGCTAGATATGAACTGCCAAGCAAGTGGGCCGCAGTCCCGCACTCACCCACTACGCCACCGGGGCTCAGCCCCTAAAAACACTTTCTAAAAATGTTGATATAGTGTGGAAAATATAGCCAATGTCATTAAATAATAACTACAGAAATTATTTAATGAGCTTCTAACTCTCATCAGAACACACACAATATATATATCTTTTTTAAAGAAAAGGGATTTGCATAAACTGGTGAAATGATTGAATCTGAAGCTTATTTAAAAGTATTGTACTGGGCTGAGCCCCGGTGGCTAAGTGGTTGAGTGCGGAACTGTAGCCTGCAGGCTTGGCGGTTCAAATCCAGCGGCAGCTCTCAGGAGCGACACTGGGTACCGCCCACAACCACCAGAGGCAGTGATGCCCACACACAAAAAAACAAACAAAAACAAACAAAAAATAAAAGTATTATACTAAGTTAATTTCTTAGTTTGGACAAGTAACCTGGATAATGAAAAATATTAACATTATAGGAAACTGGAAGAAAGGTATACAGTAACTTTGTTCTATCTCTAGTTTCTGTAAATTTATTCCAAATTTAAAGGTTTGTTAA
Source organism: Nesogale talazaci (assembly GCA_004026705.1). Lineage (NCBI taxonomy): Eukaryota > Metazoa > Chordata > Mammalia > Afrosoricida > Tenrecidae > Nesogale > Nesogale talazaci. Next base: position 12,450 of record PVJH01043422.1, on the reverse strand, counting down.
AACACAAAGGACAAAATGAGTCAGGGATTTCATGGAAAACAAGTTATATTGTTATGAATGATAAGATTAAACCATTCATGTGAATTAAATATCAAAAATACCCCCATTACAAAAAAGTTCTAGATGAGAAGATTTCATTGAGAAATTCTTCTAAACATTTAAAGACAAATCCTTCTTAAAGTCTTCCAAAAAATAAAAGAGAAAGAAATTCTTCCTAACTCATTCTAAGAAATGTAATTACCCTGAGAACAAAGTAAAACAAAAACACGATAAGAAATTAGTCAAAAAAATTATTAATCAATAGTCCTTATGAATAGATGCAAATATACATAATGAATATTAGAAACTGAATTCAATACCACATTTAAAACATATATACATTATGATCAAGTGAGGTTTACTTGAGGAATCTAAGAGTAGTTTCGCATTTGACTATTAATCAATTTTTATACTACATTAAAAGAACAAAGGATAACCTTGTACAGAAATGACATTTGACAAAATCCAACATCCTTTATGCATAAAAATACTCAACAAACTCAGGATACAGGGAAATTCCTTAATACAATAAAAGGAATTTATTAAAAACGCACAGGTAGCAATACACTCAATGAAAAAAGGCAGCTTTGCCCTTTATATCAGGAAAGAAACATAGATGCCTGCTTTTCACTATAGCTATTCAATATCATACTAAAAGTCATAGCCAGAGCAATTGGGTATGAAAAGAAATTAAAAGTATCGATATTAAGTATAACTATCCTTATTTGCAGATAGTATGGTATAGAACACCCAAAATGCTGGCAATTCACAAGAAAATTATTAAAACTAATAAATAATTTCAGTGCAATAGAATACAAATTCGGAAATAAACCAATACAACTATGGCTAACTGACTTTCACCAAGTGAGTGAAGTCACTGAATAGGGAACAGTATCTTCAAGAAATAGGACTAAAACAAATGGATCCACACATGGGAAAGAATGAATTGCACCCATAACTCACACTTTACTTACCAAAGGTAAGTAAAAAAAGTATCACTATAAAATTATAGAAACTTTTACAAATAAAAATATCAAAATATGAAGTTATTATTTCTTGACCTATCTTCCATCTAAGTCTATATCTGACTCTAGCCCATCCCACTAAAGAATTCCATGATCTTCAATTTCTATCAGTATCAGTTTAGGCATCCTCTAAAAACTCAATTTGTATTTTTATTTCTTCAATGTTTTTTGAGCTTGAGTGAGACAAAGAAATCCAAGAGGGCAAGATCAGTGCAATGAAGTGAATGGGGAAGGATTTTCCAATGAAATTCTTACAGGACAACTTAGCTACCTTCAAAGAATGAGAATTTTTGTGATGGAAAACAATTCCCAGTGCATCTTTCCTGGCATTTTTCTCACCAATGACAGTTTTCAATCATCTTAAAATTTCTCCCTAATAACCATCTATCAAGATTATAATTCAGTCATGCAAAGAAACAGTAGCTTTAAACTTCTGAGCTAAGCTTTCTCCCTAAAATAAGCAGCTGGTCCAGCAGGTCTCTGTTGAAGCTACTCTTTTGGTTGGGACCTTTGGGAAAGCTACCTAATGAAATGAAGTGTATTTCTGAGAGACTCTGGCTACAGCATTGCAGGGATCACAGAAACATATTTAACACATTTTCCTTAAAATAAACTCATGCATGTAGGTACTGGAATGCTAAATGCAATGCCTTCTATATACCCTCATGTATGAAAGTTAAATCAAAATAATTCAAGTGACCAACGTAAAAAGTAATGACAAAACTCTGAAAACAAAGGCTGAGCCCCAGTAGCGTAGTGGTTGTGCGCGGGGCTGCGGCCCATTGGGATGGAGGTTCAATTCCAGCAGCGGCTCCACAGGAGCAAAGGCTGGGCCTCCTACTCCCACAACCAGAGGGCAGTGATGCCCCCCATAAAAATAACTGAAAACAAAACACAGGAGTAATGCTTTAGATCTAATCTTTAAAAATAGATTCACAGATATGCTCAACATAAAAGCGAAATAGACTAACTTCAAGAGAGAAAATCAGCGAACAAAGCCTGTTTGAATGAAAAACAGTCATTAATATTGTTAAACTTCGTAAAACTGATCCCCCAAAGAGAAAAGACCCAAACTATCAACAACAAATGTAAGACATCACCACTCAATAGATAGTAGTAAACTATCATGTACAATTTTATTCCAATAAAATTAACAGATAAAATATAAAAATATCTTAAAGGTTACAAGTTACCCAAACTGACTTAATAGAAAATTTTAAAAAGAAATAGAAAAAAACTTGAGCAGTCATGTATCAATTCAAGATAATTAGCTATAATTAAAATTGTTTCCTTAAAAGATCAATAAAAAATACATAATCTGGTGTTTGGAAACCAAACACTCATAGGCTATTAAATCAAAATTAATCAATGTCTTTATCAGCAGACTCACTCAATTCTATTTTAGTTCCTAAGTATCTCCAGAATTATCTTTCTAATATATGAACTTGATGTCTACGTATCTTCTTTAAAATATTTTGGAAAGAACTCTAGTAAAAGATGGCATCTTGGATAAACTAGCTATACCACCCTCTACAACAAAGACAGAGAAAACAGATACAGAGGGAAAATCTGAGGAATGAAAAATAAGTAAAGTAAGCATCAAGAGAGAATATATGAGGGTGAAACCCACACAAAGAGACCAAAAGGAGTGACCAATTCTCAACTCCTAAGAGAAAGACAAAGCTTTCTACTCTTGTCAAGAGTTAACAGTCTCGAAAACCCACAGAGGCAGTTCTAATCTGTCCTATTGCATCACTAGGAATCAGAATCGACTTTATGGCAGTGAGTTTGGGGCCTTTTTGAGCACTGGCATTTCAGAACAGGAAGGAACCAAAGAACCCACTGTGAAAATCGTCCAAGAACTACTAGAACAGCTGTTCTCAACCCAGGGTGATGGACCCATTTGGGGGTCAAAGGACCCTTTCACAGGGACCATCCAATTCATAATAGCAAAATTATAGTTATGAAGTAGCAACTAAAATAATTTTATGGTTGGGGGATCACCACAATATGAGGAACTGTACTAAAGGGGCATGGCATTAGGAAGGTTGAGAACCACAGTACTAGAAGAAAACTTCCCTAACACCATAAACAAGGAAAAAATAACACTCAAAAGCTGAAGGGGAAAAAAACAGGTTAACGCCCACCCCCACCCCTTTCACCTCCACCAAAGAAAACCAGTGACATAAATAGTCAAACTTCCCAATACCAAGGAGTAAGAAAAAGTCCTGAGGGCAGCATGGGGAAAATATAAAGTTACCTACAAAGGGGAATCAATATGAACGAGCTTGTAATGTTCAGCAGAAACCACACATGCTAGAAGAAAATGAAATGATATATATGCAATTCAAAAAGAAAAAGACTGCCAACCAACAATCTTATTTCTAGAAAAATCATCCCTCAAGTATGAAGGAGAAAAGCATTCCTACATGAAGAGAATTTGAAAAAAAAAAAGTTTACAAAAATTACCAAGGGAAGTTCTTTGTACAGAAAATCAACAGCAGCTCTCATCAACAAAAGACAACCAATATCCAGAAATAAATAACTTAAAGCAGTACTAAAGTGAAACAGAATGACAACACTGAAAACAGCCAGCGATACCATTCCATAACCAATATCCGTTCTTTAATGTGTGAACTTGCAGATAGGTTTTGGATCGCCACTACTACTTCCCCACCCCTCCACATTGACTTGGTTGCTTGATTTTAAACTTCTCAATTTTTAAATATCCAGTCTTTAATGTATTAAGAAAGGAATCATGTAGATACAAAAAATTCCAGGGTTGAGCCCGTGTGGCGTAAAGTGGTTGAGCGCGGGACTGCGGCCCACGGGCTTGGTGGTTCAAATCCAGCTGCAGCTCTCAGGAGCAGCACTGGGTAGCTCCCACGACCAACAGAGGGCAATGATGCAAAAAAAACAAAACAAAAAAAGAAACAACAGTCTTAATCTTGGGAAGAAAATAGTAATGAACAAAAAAATGGAAAAACTTAATCAAAATTTAAAAAGGACAAGCGCAAGACGTAAACTATACAATAACAGCAAAGGAAAAAAAAGACAAGAAGAAACAAAAAGAAAATGAACTCAAAAAAGAAAATTATGAGAATCAATAGCACCACAAAAAATACATGGTAAAATGACAGTAACAAATCCATAATTTTCATAAATGATACTGAAAGTATTAAATGCCTTAATAAAGAAGAGAATAACAGAACTGAAAGAAAACAGGATTCATCAATCTACAGCTTCCACTGAAGACATTAATATATATACATTTTTTTTGGCAACACTGCCCTCTGGCGGTCGTGGGAGCTACCCAGCCTTGCTCCTGGAGAGCCACCACTGGATTTGAACCACCAAACCCATAGGCTGCAGTCCCGCATTCAACCACTACACCACGGGGGCTCAGCCCCCTATATACATATTTTAAAAACGAAATGAAAGGCTAGATGAAAATATATCAAGCTAATGGCAATAAAAAAGATAGGAGTGGCAGTATTAATCTCTGATAAAAATTTCAAAACAAAATTCATCATGGAGACATTACATAATGAACACATCAAGTGAACAAGAAGATATAGTCATAATTGAGCAGCCCACTATGCCATTAAGGTACCTTCATGGGAACAAAGGATCTCTAATTTTTAACATATTTCCTGGGTAATTCTAACAGTTCTCTGTGTTTAGGACCGAAAATCATAAACAGTAATACAAATATTTTACTTAAAATTTTTTTGTTGGCATAAAATGTCTTTTCATTTTATCTCTTTTACTTTTATGTTAACTGATATAACCTGCTGTCTTGAGGCTCAGTTTCCTTGCCCCCAGAAGCATAGGTCCAGATGTTTTTTTATTTCCTCTCTCAGCCTGTTTTAGACCATATAATAATCATGATCAATATTATTATCTATAGATTTACCCTCTGCTATTTCAGCTTCAAAAATGCCTCTAGAATTATCTTATACAAATTTTATGACTCTTTAAGTAGCTTACCAATTATCCTCAAACATGTATAGGCTCATTCCTATTTGCCTTTTCAATTTGTTTTCTGTATCTGGAATGACTTTCCCCATATTGTCTGTTCAATGAATACTAGGACTACATAACACAACTCGCATGTCATCTTTTTTTTGTTGTTGCTGTTTCTTTGCCAATTTAAACACATGTCATCTTTGAGAAAAACTAACCCATCTTTACTCTCACACCCTGTTTGCATCTCTACTGCAGCATATTACACTATACCTATCATATTATACCATAGTTACATACGAACACCACCATCACCTCAAACCTTGAGTTATACTGAAATAATTCCAGAGGTAGAACTCATTTTTTTGGCTGAGCCTTGGGGGTGTAGTGTGCAGGATTGCAGCCCAAAGGGTTAACGGTTCAAATCCATAAGCAGCTCTCCAGGGGCAAGGCTGGACTTCCTACTCCCACCGGGGCAGTGATGCCACAAAAAAAAAAAAAAAAAACCTCATTTTTTCATTCATATCCCAAGAACCTAACATTCATCTAATATACTACACACAGCCAAAGTATATTGACTATTTACTGATATAAAAGTCAATATTAAAAGAAGATTCTAGGATCAATTCAAGAATTTTGTCCTTCAAAGTCTGCTAAAGAAAAAGCTTAGAAGGCTGAGCCCCGGCGTAGTGGTTGTGTACGGGACTGCGGCCCACTGGGTTGAAGGTTCATATCCAGCAGCAAGGCTGGGCCTCCTACTCCCACCACCAGAGGGCAGTAATGCCCAAAGAAAAAGCTGAGAGGGCTGAGCCCTGGTGGCGTAGTGGTTGTGCACAGGACTGCAGCCCACTGGGCTGGCGGTTCAAATCCAGCAGCAGCTCTTCAGGAGCAAGAATGGGCAACCTATTTCAACCAGAGGGCAGTGATGCCCCCCAAAAAAAGAAAAGAAAAAGCTTAGAATTGGCGAAATCTTTTACCCTACCCCACAAGAGATATTTAAAAAGATGAAGCTGTGGATTTATGAAGAAAGTAAAAATAAAAGATAGGGGCTAGAGATAAGACAGATTAGAAGATAGGAAGTACTTTTCCAAAGACAAGGCAAAAGTCAAACAAGCCTGAGACCCATAATGACATATACACTAGTGGTTCCACTGTAACACATAGGAATAAACCATTTGTGTATAACAGGGACACGCTTTTTAAAAGGGCTTAGGTTGAACCACATCAGTAAATAAACTCTAATAAGTAGCTTTCAAAGTCTTTACAGAAAGACAGACTAATGTTTCAGAAACAGAAGAAACTCTCCATTTTTCCATCACTAACTACTCCAAGACTGTATAAAAGGATTTGGGCAAGTTTAATGTTTTTATAATTATAAATTAATTATAAAACTCTAAAGTTCTGTGAATTGATAGAGCTAAAACCCATCTCAGAATCCAAATGTAAATGAAACTTTTAGGGCAGAACATTTTACCACCTTCAGGAATAAAAGAGGATACATTTTTTTTTTTTTAAGGAGGATAAAGTAAAGTTACCAGCACAATTGTATTTGGTTAGTCAAACTTAAAACCTAATATATGATAAATTTTTTTAAATTCTCATACTCAAACTATATGCAATCAAAAAAACAAGTACTTTTATTTTCTAATACAACTGTGTTTCTGTCTGATAATAAAACAAAATTCTCCCCCAAGTCTCCCAATTCCAAATGAGAGGACTTGTTCTGTTTTAGATTTTTAATTTTCTTAAAGGTTCACACTTTGCCCCTCTCCCAGAAGCTCAGATCCAGAGCTTTTATAAATTCCTTTCTCAAACCTTGCACTATATAAAGTTTTATCAAAGTTATCTGTATACACACAGAAAAACATATATAATTATCATTAACAATATGCAAAGAACACACAGGCAACTAGAAAGGTAGTTACGTGCTACTTCTTAAAAGTTACAATAAGCCAAACTCCCTGCCACTGAGTTGACTTCCACTACTAACCCGCTATGACAGAGTACAACTGCCCCTGTATGTTTCTGAGACTGTAACCTAAAAGGGAGGAAAAACCCTCATCTTTTACCCTGGAGCAGCTGGTGAGTTCAAACTGCTGACCTTGTGATAAGCAGCCCAATGAGTAACCACTACGTTACCAGGATTCTATTAAAAGTTATAACAGAGTAAGTAAATAAGATTTTTAAGGTTGTGCGCAGGACTGCGGCCCACTGGGATGGAGGTTCAATTCCAGCAGTGGGGCTGGGCCTCCTACTCCCACCACCGGAGAGCAGTGATGCCCCCCCACCCCCCAAAAAAAAATAAAAAAAGAAATTAATACCGGGGCTGAGGCCTGGTGGCCTAGTGGTGGTGTGTGGGACTGCGGCCCACTGGGATGGAGGTTCAATTCCAGTTCCACAGGAACAAAGGCTGGGCCTCCTACTTCCACCACCAGAGGGAAGTCGTGCCCCCAAAAACAAAAACAAAAAAATTAATACCAGGGACTGAGGGTAGGGGAGAGACGGAAATGAGCTGATATCAAGGGCTCATGTAGAAAGAAAATGTTTTGAAAATGATGCTTGACACAGTGGATGTATGTCTGACAATAAGAACTGTAAGAGACCCCAATAAAATTACTTTTTAAATAAATAAATTTCTTTTCTTGGTATGCCAAAAGTCACCTGATAGTGATTCAATTATTCAACTAAAACTATACTCAGAAAATGGCATAATTATTTTAAAAAGAAACAAAAAAATAGTACAACTATTGATAAAACTCAAATACTACACTCCTACTTTGACATTAAAGATGCCTGTTTCTGGCACTAAAAAAATATCACTTTCGGGACTGAGCCCCGGTGGCGAAGTGGTTGTGTGTGGGACCACTGGGCCAAAAAAATCACTTTCTATTGAAAGACTGGCAATTCATATAAATTGAAAATATTCAACCACATATGCAATCATGTGCAATTCTATATAACATGGCTCATTTAGTTGTGTTTTCACATTGGCCTGTTAAAAATGTTTAGTTGTATTTTCACTTTAGCCTATTATTTTACAAAAACAAAAAGGCCAGGTCAATTGAATGCCAAAATAATTGAAATACTTTTTACAATAGATGCAATTTTTACACTTTTTTTTTTTTGGGGGGGGGGGCGCATCACTGCCCTGGCGGTGTGAGTAGGAGGCCCAGCCTTGCTTCTGGAAAGCTGCTGCTAGATTTGAACCTACAACTCAGTGGGCCACAGTTCTGTGCACAACTACTATGCCACCAGGGCTCAGCACATTTCTTTTTTTTTTTTTTCTGCATCACTGCCCTGGTGGGAGTAGGAAGCCCAGTCTTGCTCCTGGAGAGCTGCTGCTGGATGTGAACCGTCAACCCTGTGAGCCGCAGTTCTGCGCACAACCACTGCATCACTGAAGCTCAGCCCTAGATGCAATTTTTAACATGGCTCACCAACTCGTTCAGAAGGCCACAAGCAGGAATATCACACCTGTAAGAAAATGCATGTAATAATCTTCAAAAACAACCCTATGATTACACTTGGGATGTGGGAACACATCAGGATTTGGGAACACATAAGGTTAAGTGTCAAACTCAAGGTAATTTGGCGTTCTTATTGTCCTAAAATAGTAATATGCGTTTTTATTGTGAACACAAAATTTACCGCAAGAATAAAAATTTTTTAAACATAAAAACCTTAACTTACAGGAATCTTTTCACTTACAACTTTCATTATCTCTGAGAATGTATAGGTGTAAAATTATATACAATTTGTATACTTAAATTATGTATTCCTACAAAAACTTTATGGGAAAATTGAGCTGCAGCATATTGGTTACACATTGGATGGCTCACAGCAAGGCTTGCAGTTTGACACCACTAGTTGCTCTGTGGGAAAAAAATTAGACTTTCTATTTCCATAAAGACTTACAGTCTCGGCTGAGCCCCGGTGGCGCAGTGGTTGTGCGCCGGACTGCGGCCCACTGGGACGGAGGTTCATTTCCAGCAGTGGGGCTGGGCCTCCTACTCCCACCACCGGAGAGCAGTGATGCCAAAAAAAAAACAAAAAAACACCAAGAGACTGGTGTGAGGCAGATGGAGGAAAAAAAAAAAAACACGTGACATTATAGTGGTTCGTTGGCTTGAGCCTAGAGCTGATAATCACAAGCTAAGCAATTCAAACCCACCAGCCAGTTCACAGTAGAAACACGAGGCTGCTTGCGCCAACGATTACAGGCTTTAAAACCCTACGCAGCAGTCTTGACTCCAGGTGAGTGCCTTCAAGTATAAGGCTTGTGAAGACAACATGGCAGCATGCTGATAGACCCTGAGTTCTGGAATCCAGAGGAGCTGGTGGAGAAGCCGCATGGGTTTACCCTGATGGAACCAGACCTCTGAAGCTGGAAAAGCCACGTAGAGACCCCTGCCAGTGCTGAGATGCTTGAGAAGCCCCAGAGAGACCCCTGCAGCACTGAGATGCTTCTACCACAAGACTGCATCCACTGGCCTGTGATTGTCCTGGGGTCGTTGCATGTGCTTCGTGAGTCTGAAGAGGCCTTATGGATTGGTATCGGACAAATGGGCTAATATTGGACTTATGGACTTGAACTGGGTTGGGATGCTTTCTCAATGTTCCATTCCTCTTGTACATAAACCTCTCCATTATACATATGTATTTTTTAAAGTGTAAGGCTTGCTTGTGAAGTAGTAAGCCTTGAGGCCCTTGTCTTAGGAATTAGATAACCCAACTCAGGAAGCTAGCGCTGAGCACCTTGGGCTGAGGCTTGCTAGCAAGGATATGGGGGAGAGTGTTTCTGGGCATCAAAAAAACAAAACAAAACAAACTTATTGCTATCCAGTCAATGTATTTCCAAGGCTGTAACTATTTACAATAATCAAAACCCCAACTGCTGGCCATGTGTATCACAGCCCAACTCGTATCCCTACACCACCTGGGCTCCTATAGAGGCTAGCTAAAAGAGCTTTGTAACACTTGCCTAAACAAAAGAGAAGTCAAAGGGCCTGTATAGCTGAGATGCTGAGGGTCAGAGAGAGGCATGCCTGCAGACATGGCTGAGAAGAGGCTTTTTTGATTGAAGAACTATAGCTGGAATCCTTTCTGATCCTGACCCGGAACCTATTACTTTTCTAATAAAATCCATACTTTTGTGTTCTGTGTAACCAGTGCAGTCAATTATCAAATCTGGCAGAAAAGTACAAAGTGCTATGGAAGGGACAGTTGTCAGAATCGGTAGTTGGCATGTCTGACCTCGCACACATAGGAATTAGCCTTGGGTACATGCTAATGACAAATCTTCTCACTCTTCTTTTAGAGTTCAGAGGCCATCCCATGCCATTGTTCCATATACACATATGAATATTTTATTACTGAATTAAGTTGCAAAAATATTGTAAAACTACATATAAAAAATGGATACAAAAAAAAGTATTCTTGTATAAGGCATCCAAAGACCCAAAACACACAATCATATTGATGCAAATGAGGGGGACCAGGGTGGAGACCCAAAGCCCACGTGCACACAAGTAGACAATCCCTCACAGAAGGGTCACAAGGAAGGAACAAGTATAGAACCAAGGACTTTAACATTTCTCAACCTGTGGGTCGTGACCCCTTTGGGGGTCAAGCCATTCTTTCACAGGGGTCACCTGATTCATAACACTAGCAAAATTAGTTATGAAGTAGCAACAAAAACAATTTACGGTTGGGGGGGGGGGTCATGAGAACTGTATTAAAGGGTTGAGGCATTAGGAAGGTTGAGAACCACTGCTCTAGTTCTTTCATGCTTCCTCCCCCCACTATCATGACCTCAGTTCTACCTGACAAATCTGGCTAAATGAGAGCATGTACACTGGTACAGATAAGAGATTTCGATACACAGAATCAAGGACAGATAAACCCCTCAGGAACAATAACAACAATAATAAAGAGGATGGCGGGAAAGTGGGAGAAGGGGGTGAAAAGGAGAACCAATCCAATGATCGACATATAACACCCCTCCCCATGGGGGCAAATGACAGATACATGGGCTAAAGGAAACAGCAGACAGTGTAAGATATGAAAATAATAATTTATGATTTATCAAGCATCACAGGGGCATGAGGGAAATCACACAAGAGTGAGTGAAAAAGAGGAGCTGATACCAAGGGCTTAAGTAGAAAGAAAATGTTTTGAGAATAATGACAGCAACAAATGTACAAATGTCCTTTACATACAACAGATGTATGTATGGATTGTGATCAAGAGTTGTATGAGCCCCAATAAAATGATTTAAAAAATAATAATTATCCACTAAATATGACCACTACTTTGGTCACCTAGTAAATCTTACTGATCATAAAGTAGGTCAATCATCTTTAGAAAGCTCAGGAAAATTTTATCTTTGGGGGGTGGGGCATCACTGCCCTCTGGTGGTCATGGGAGCTACCCAGCGCTGCTCCCGAGAGCCGCCACTGGATTTGAACCACCAAGTCCAGGGGCGGCAGTCCCTCGCTCAACCACTTACGCCACCAGGGTTCAGCCGAGAATTTTATCTTTATTCAAGTACTTTTAACATTTCCTTACCTTGCCAGGTAATTTCACATTTCACTTACTAGTTACTTCCATTTCCTATAAGCACAATAGATTAAAATTCTAGCTGTGTTAGTCTGGGTAGACTAGAGAAACAAATTCATAGACTCGCATATGGATATAAGGGTACGGTTTATATACAGAAGGAACGGAACATAGAGAAAGCATCCCAACCCAGTCCAGTTCAAAGTCATAAGTCCAATATTAGCCCATATGTCCAATACCAGTCTATAAAGTCTCCTTCCGACTAACAACGTCACAGGCCAGTGAGGGCAGAATTCCTGCTCTGGCAGGGGTTTGTCATGGCTCCTCATTTCCAGGGTTCAGGGTCCATCAGCAGTATCCACTGGTGATAGAAACACCTCAGCGCTGGCAGAGGTCTCTCTGTGGCTTTTTTAGCTTCAGAGGTCTGGTTCCATCAGGGTAAGGCTGTGTGGCTTCTCCTCTGGCTCTTCGGATGCAGTCTTCTTATCTTGTCAGTCAAGCGACTCTCAACAACTGGTAAGATGGTCTCTCATGTCCACGAGGGAAATATGGCGAGACTTCCCAGAATTCTCAAAGAAAGCCATGCCCACACAAAGGTCTCATTGGCTATCTCCAGATTGACAGGCTAGACTCCACCCCTACATTCCCAATCATGAAATTGACACCAAGTACATGACTGCCACATTAGCCTTAAACATGTCAGATATGTCCAAATATTCTGCATTACTTTACTGGTAATATCTTTATTTTTTATTTCTGATTCCAAACAAAGATGAATTTTTTTTTTTGGGGGGGGGCATCACTGCTCTCCGGTGGTGGGAGTAGGAGGCCCAGCCCCACTGCTGGAATTGAACCTCCGTCC
>PVJH01043421.1:0-13642 GCA_004026705.1 Nesogale talazaci | reverse complement strand
ACAAATACTTATAGAGAATAACTGTGAGGACACATAGTCCTGTTAACTCTTCAAATATTTAAAGTTTTATTCTTAGATCAAGTAGGTTCATAAGAGACCTGTCTAATCACACCTCAAGGTTTGACTCTTTTTTAAAGTGTGTGAACTGAGTTCTGCCTTGGTACTACATTCTTGGTATACGATACAAAATGAATATGTTGCATTTATGTCGGGACTATTGCTAGAAAGTTCAGAGAAACTTTTACAACTTTGAAAACTATACAATTAAAAGCCCTGGATTTAATTTGGCTACTTTCTTGGCTTCTGATTTACTTCTATAGATACGAAGGAGCCCTGGTGTCACAGTGCAATACATTGGACTACTAACCACAAGGTCTTGAGTTTAAAACCACCAGCCTCTCCACAGAAGACAGATAATGCTCTCTACTTCCATAAAGATTGGCAGTCTTGGAAATCCACAGGAGGATATCCCACTCTTCTACAGAGCTGCTACCACTCGGACTCAGCTCAATGGCAGTTAGTTTTCAGTTTGCTGTTGTTATGAGACATCACTGGGTTGCTTCCACATCAGAGTGACCCCTGGTGCAACAGAATGAAACACGGCCCTATCCTCCACCACTCTCACAATTATTTTTATGTTTTAGTCCACCGTTGCAACCACTGTGTCAATCCATCTCGGCAAGGGATTTTCTCTTTTTCACTGCCCCTCTACTTTACCAAAACATGATGTCCTTCTCCAGGGACCAGTCTCTTCTGACAACATGTTCATAGGACTTCAGACAAAGCTTCACTATTCTTGCCTCTGAAGAACGTTCTGATTATGCTTTTTCCAGTCTTTTGACAGTCCTTGGTACTTTCAATATTCTTCTTCAGCACCATAATTCAAATACATTGATTCTTCGTGGGTCCTCCTTATTCAATGTCCAATTTTCATGGGGTGACTAAAAAATACCATGGGTCAGGCGTGGGTAAGGCTCACCTAGTGTACACAGTAATATCCTTGCTTTTCAATACTTGTGCAGCAGATCTACTCAATACAAAGTGTCATCTGATCTCCCAAATGCTGCTTTCCTGAGTGCTGATTGCAGACTCAAGCATGATGAAATCCTAGATAACTTCTAGCTTTCCCTTGATTTTTGTTTACTATACCTGTATTTCCCTTAATGATAGTTTTGCCAGCTTCTACTTCTCCATTTAAAATGTTAATCATTATAAACTTCAAAAAATCTATTTTAAAATATATTCAGAATAAACAAAAAACTCACCTGAGATTTGTTCATTTTCTGTTCTTCTTGGTGCTGGAAGGAAGACATTAAAGAGATCTGGTTTTCCTTGGAGCTCATAAATTCAAATGTCTGCATAACTCTACAGATGAGATTTGTCCATGAATGATTAGTTGCTGATCCTAATATGGCACTTTTCACTGAATGAAAGTAAACATTTGTTTTTTATTAACATATACTACCAAGTTTAGGTTTTGCAACACAGAAAAACTAAAAATGGGATAGGATGAGTTGAATAAATAACAGTAAACTAAGGAGGAAACATTATGACTTTCCCATACTGGTAGATGAGAAAACAAAATCAAACTATAGTGTATTTATTTATTTACCTGTTCATACTATTAATCCTTTGAGGTCTGATAATTAAAAAAAAAAATCTGAAAAATGGGCTGGGAATGCTTAGAGCAAAGAAAAGTTTTTCTTAAATATGCACTCTAACTTGCTCTTAATTTTTCAACATAAATTTTTTTTGGAGGGGGAGATTCTATATAATCAAAAAAAAAAAAAAAACGGGGGAGGGGGCAGTTGTGCATCACTGCCCTCAGGTAGTCGTGGGAGTTACACAGTGCTGCTCCTGAAAGCCACCGCTGGATCGCTGGATTTGAACTGTTAAGCCCGCAAGCCGCAGTCCTGCACTCAACCACTTACGCCACCGGGGCTCAGCCCTAATCAGCAAAATTTTTTAAAAGTAACTTTGACCTAACAATAGCAAAACATACAGCAATGACCCGGTAATAACAAACCAGACTTCCAATTTTGGTTCTGCACTGTGTAATCTGAATTAGTCACTTGTTACTAAAAAATATTTTTTCAACAATGTAAAATAAAATAAATAACTATGTATAAAAGGATTATACTACACTACGATTCTGAAATAAGAACCTCAGCATCTGAGAACAGCTCATTTCCTTAGAGTAAGGGGGAATGAGGGGAGACAGGGGGATATAACGATGGAAGGGTGATGACATAATTTCCATAGCTGTGGCTTTTACCAGTCTTTTATCCTGAACCATGCAAAGAGGTGACGCTTCCTGTGCAATCTGCCTAGTGCCCAGATTGCCTTGAGCGGCTCTAGCTTGTCTCTCTAGTCTTAAATAGGTCCTAGGTCTCCCGTCATGGATGGCTTCTGAATACTGTGTCCCAATTAAATATAACAATACACTAATATATAATAAATGGTAATGAGATCTAGGAATGCTAGAGTCAGGAAAGGGTTTTGGTAGCCAGCTACTCCAGTTCCTTCACCACTGTTCTGTTAAATACGTGAGGAAATCCACGCACATAATTTATGTGTGAGATGTGGTGAACTAATATGGTGCTGCTAATCATAATCCCTTTTATGATATATTACAAATACCAGCTTCCATGCCTGTGGTTATATCCTACTTGAGGAGCTCTTTGTGTTGCTAATGGGAAAACTGAAGTAGGGTATATTCTGCATCTCCACCTCATTACAAGGTATGAACCAAGTCACTACCCTTTGTTTCCTTAGGGTTATGATGGGCTGAAAGGCAAAACCCACACCGCCACATGAAAAAAGAGGATTACTGGCATGATCAAGGAAAAAGTGCCACAACGCCCTATCCAGAAGCATATTGGAAATCCCTGGCTGACGTGGCAGAGGTAGCAGACATTATGTGCCACCAAGACCAGAGGCTGAAACAGAGAGACCATGAAACAGAGCAAAGGAGTTTTGTGGAAACTGAGGTAAGCATTGGCTAGGTTTCCTGGTCCGCAGAAGCAAACCCCCCCCAAATAGGATATAACCACATGACTGAGAAGCTGAGTATTAGACAGACTTTGCTGCTGGCGGAGAAGTGTTGTAGACTTCAGGCTGTATCCTTAATGTTTTCTGATTCTGGCATGTGATAACCTGCCAGCCTCCCTAATAAACTCCCTTCACCATAAACACTGTCTGTGAGTTCTGTGGGATCATTGCAGTGCATTATCAAATCCAGCAGAAAAGCAGTGTGCTGTGATAGAAACGGTTGCTGTCAGAATGGGGTAAAAGAGGGCTGAGCCCCGGTGGCGTAGTGGTTGTGCGCGGGACTGCGGCCCACTGGGATGGAGGTTCAATTCCAGCTCCACGGAGCAAAGGCTGGGCCTCCTACTCCCACCACCTGAGGGCAGTGATGCTCAAAAAAAAAAAAAAAAGAATGGGGTAAAAGAAAAATGAATGGTACAAGCCTACCTGACCTTTGCCTGTGGAGATCCGTCTTGGGTAGCTGTGGGGATTAATTCTCCTTTCCTGGGTAGCCAGAGGAAGTCAGATGTGGCCTCTGAACCATTTACTCAATATAGCTTATTTTTCAAACTTTTCGTCAGCTAGAGACAATTAGCCATTGAGCTGAAGAAGTGTCTAGCAAAAAGTGTCCTTGCAGGCCTCTCCTAAAACTAAACTCAATGCCATTTCATCAATTCCCATTCTAAGCAATCCTACACAGTGTGGGAAAAAGCTGAATCTGTCTGATTCACCTCCTGGAACACCTCCTCAAACCGCCCCCCCCCCCCAATTTTATGGTGACATTTCCAAGCAATCATGAAGCTTGTGCTTGCACTTTCAAAACAGAGTTTCAGACTGTCTTCATTGTTTTACATGCACCAGAGGCATTAGTCTGAAAGTTTCCTGGGGGAAACTGTGGCAGTTGGGAGTTTTGTGTTTAACTATAATAAGGTCATTTTAGCCTTTCAAAAATGCACCCTGTCCCTGTTCTTCCAAGACACTGAGACTGTAGTCCAGAAGTTAGACACATTTATGTTTTCCCTGCCTAGTTATGATTTATACAAAGTAGCTGAAAGCAATTAGATTCTGTAGTTCGATCTTGGGTACTAATAGCTTGAAAGGATGGTTGGCTGACTGGCTGGATGAATAAACGTGTTAATTCTGGGCAAATGTCCTTATTGTGTAGGAAGTGAAATGCCAGGTAGCATATGCTCAAAAGGAACCGCCGATGCAGATATTTAAGCTTATCTTGGATGGTGCATGTTTCATAAATTGATCCTGAGTCTACCAATTGCCATGTAGCCTATTCTGAATTATAGTGAATAACTTTGTGTATCAGGTTAAAACTATGCTCTATAGTTATAAAATAAAATGTCCAAATTCCACAGGGCCCTCCCACAAGACTATAAATTACATACTTATACATACAGCTAACAAAATGTAAATGTTCAGAACTACCCAAAGCAGCAATTATTCCTGATAACCCAGATTTCCAGATCATGAAACTAATCTCAAAGTAATTAGTTAGTTCCCCAGCCTGAAAAATTCATTTGCCCTGGCTGTGGTCAGAGCAGGTGTAGTGGGGATGTGTCGGGCTGTGACTCCAGCAGCTCCGAGGGATACGGACCGGGCTTTCTCCGCGGTAGGAGTCAGCCCTGCCTCCCTGACAGCGTGATTCCTTGGGGCTGGGGCTCCCATAGGCGCACTCCCTCCCGCCCCCTCGCAGGCCCGCCCCTTCGCGGTCCCAGCACAGCCGGCGCGCCCGGCTCGCGGTCACAACGCACACCCCACTCTCCAGTCAGCCCGGGGGCCACCGCTCACGCACGCGCACTCCGCACGAGGATGCCGGCGCCCACCGCCGGGGGGAGCGCAGGACACGTGGGGGGGTCCCACCCCTACGGCTGTGCTACCGGCGCGAGGCCGCCCCCCAGGACGGAGAAGCTCCCTTCCGCCACCCCTGAGCCCCTCAGGGCATCGCGGGCTTGGGGGAGCCGGCTTCGAGGACGGGGCTCCCGCTCCTCCTCCTCCCTCTGCTGGCTCCCTCTCCCGGGCGCCGTCGGCCCTGCCCAGCATCCAATACTCACCCGCCGCTCTCGCACCCGGTGGGCACCGACCCGGAGGCTGATTTCCCAGGAGGCAACCGTGGCCTGGGAAGGCTCCTCGGTGTGGGCGGGGCCAGGGGAGGGAAACGGAAAAGGCGGGGTCACACATGCGCAGAGGGAGCAAGACGCCGCCCAGACCCGGTGATGGATCTAGCCCGGAGAAAAGGCCAGGGGAACGTCTCTGCTCTGGCCACTCTTTATTGAATTGTAAAGGGAAACCGATCGTTTCTCGAAGTCATTTTTCCTAAATAACTGGATCTAACCATGATAGGGCAGATTCACCTTTACCCGATAGAACAGAGTAGAACTGCACTCTGGGGTTTCTAAGGCTGTAAATCGGTAAGGGAGGAGATGTTTCATCTTCCTTTGGCAGAGGAATTGATTAGAACGGTCAACCTTGCAATATGATGCGATAAAAATGGACAGTCTTAGGAACCCAATGCTGCCGTTCTAGTGTACCCTAGACTAATGACAAAAACATCTGTGGTTTGAGTCCATCTAGAGACTCTTCCAAAGAAAGGCTTGACAACCTACTTCCAAAAATCAGCCTAATGTATGTGTTAGTTAGGCCAAAGGGAGAAGAGGTGATGATGGCAGAAATCTAGAAGAATTCATAACACAAAAAGAGAAGGGGAGATCAGTATCCCCATATAACATTCCAGCACAAAGGAAGGAGAAGCACAGAGAGACACACATTTTTCATGAGTGGAAGAGACCAGCGATAGTGAAAAAGCTGGGTGAAGAAAGACAGGATCTTCCATTACCCCCACAATGACTAAAAAGACACTTGGGTTTAGGACTTGGAGAACAAGGGCACAGCAGAAGTCTGGGGTGCAGGGTTCAGGGATGCATATACCTAGGAAGAGGAGGTACACTACAAAGACCAATAATAGCAGAAGACTCACCAGAAAGCCAGCCTCTGGTGGGACATCTTCTGTTGGCTTAATAAAAATTTCAGCTCTACACTCTACCAGGCCTTTTGGACAAGCTAAAGGCTTTTTGGAGCCCCGGTGCCATAGTGGTTATGAGAAGCTGAGATTCATAGGGTCTGCAGTTTAAAATCACCAGCTCTGTAGGAGAAAGATTTCCTACTCCTGTAACACGTTAATCTCAGGAACAAATTCTACTCTGTCCTATGCGATCACTATGACTCAGCATCAACTCAATGGCGGTGAGTTTGAAGGGTTTGAAGGGCCTTTGAACATCTTTTCCAAAGTATCCCCGTCAATAAACTCACTCTTGCCCACCACTTTTCTCTGACTCTAGTCTGAATTTTGTCCCTTGCAAGCAGGACAAGAACCTATAAACTCACTGCCATCAAGTCCATTTTGACTCAAGATGACCCTATGGGATAGAAAAAAACTGCTCTGTGGGTTTCCGAAACTGGAAGTGACAGGCAGGAAGATTAGGTGAAAGGAGGTTGTCTTCACTGAATGCCTATGCTACACAAAAGTTAGTTGGCTATGCCATAAATAAAGGGTTTTGAAAGAAATCAAGCTTATGGGAAAGACCAAAAGCTTGGTATATGCAGACTAAAGTCACCTGGCATGTGCATTACAACCCAGAAACACTACATCATGCATGGACTTAATGGAAGCTACTAAGAAAAGTCAGTAGCCTCAACCAAGCCCCCTGAGTGGAGGTAAGCAGGGATAAAAAGCAAAAACAGAGCAGGTACCCCTTTGGGGGATCCAAGGTTCCACTCCTTTGGGGCTGTATTCCATATAATGTATTCCATGTTTCATGCTCCTCAGAAGCAGCCATTTTTTATCTAGATCTCTCTCTCCCTGTGTCCCCAGTGCAACTTTGCATGCACTCCAGAGATAGTGTGTACTATTGGAGACTATATTACCTGAAACTTCCTTTTTCCTCATAAAATTTATTTGTATTTACAAAAGTGCTTCTGCTGCATGATTTCTTTTTGTGTTGAGAAGCATGAACCAGAGGAAACCATCCTCAAAACCTAACAGAAGTAGAAAGCCTCATTTGTCTCCTGATGGACTAAATAGTTTTGAACTTCCAACCTTCAGTTTAGCAGCCCAACATATAACCCACTATGCTGCCACGGCAGTCTTAAAGCATAGCTTTAATTCCCATCTTAAAGTCTTGCTGTAGCCCAAATTATTTAGCGTTATTAACCACAGTTAGTCTAATTTACACCACTCTTCCTTGACCAATGTGATAGGTAGGTTTATTATGCCAACCTGGCCAATAGGAACATGTGGGATTAATAAGGTCACGGTTTGATTGGAGGGCAAAGAGATAAAAGACTTGGCAAGACCTGGCCCTCTCTCAGTTGCTCTATGGTGATCAGACCATCTTGCAACTGCTTTAGCTAGTTCTCTGCTTCAACTTGTGAGATATACTGCCTGTGAGACCGTTGACCCATGCATCCTGTCATTAGATTTGAGGTTCCTTCAAGACCTGCTTCATTACACTACTGGTGTATATATCACTTGAGCTTGAGACTGGAGGATCCCTTGTCTTGCTTTACTTGAATCCACTATCCCACTCAGTCCAGCTTCGCTAAGCTCCTGATCTGCTGACTGTTGGTGATCCGCCCTGCTCTTTGCTGCCTGTGAGCAGAGTCTGCCTGCATGGCCGGAGGGATGACTCAGTTGTCTGCTTACTTGATCTTGGACATGGAAACCCTCATGAGTTGAAGGACTTCCAGTATATATTAACTGTTCCATGGGAGTGAGTCCTCTATACTGCTGTGTAGACTAATTCGCTATTATATTCCTTTGTGCTGTGTGTATATATATATCAATATATATATATAATACATATATATGTATATATAATCAAAAGTGTCTGGTTTTGTTTCTCTAGACAATCCTGTGTAACACACACACACTAAACTACAAACTAGGGCACCTGCTTTTATTTTTTAAGCAACTTATTGATGGGGTAATTATAAACATGCTAAAATAGTTGAACTATGGTAACACAATAAAGTCCACAAAAAATATCTGCAAGGAAAAACCGAAGTGACTAATTGTGGTAGTTACATGATCTGCTGTCAACTTGAAACTATTATAAGTGAAGGAATTTACCCTGTCAATCGAGTCACAGCTTGATGACCTCATCTGGAGGTACTAAGGAGATAAATAGCTTGCTGGAGGCAGAACACACACTCTCCCTGTGAGACATTCCTGTTGACAAGTCACATGGAACTTTGCTGAAGGCAATCTTGGAGGAGCCACGTGGAGACCCACACCAATACTAAGATGCTTCCACCACCAATGGATCCACAATATTGTCCACCTACTAGACTGTGAATTTCCTTCTGTCAGCATCATTGCACATGTTGAATTGGAAGAGGAATTTACAGACCGGTACTGCACTTATGGACTAATATTGGATTTAAGGACTTGACCTGGATTGGGATGGGATGTTTTCCTAATGTGCCATTACTCTTTATATAAAACTCTTTCCTATACACATATGAGAGTCTATGAATTTGTTTCTCTAGTCTAACCAGGTTAACACAGGCAGAATCTAAAATTTCATTGGAATTTTTAAAACTTGCTACATTGGTCAAAGGCATATTAGATACAAATGTTTCTGGGAGGTCTGGAAAATAACTCTGAGAGTCCCCTCATATTAGCCTAATTATTAGTGTTCAAACTAGCTGCTATCTAGTTAGTTAACACAGATATACTGAGACCTTTAGGAATTTTTTGTTCCATCTTGTTCAGGGTCAGTAATTGTTTCCCATAATTATCCTGAAAAAATGAGTTAATGTAAGACATTTGTATGTGACTACCCCAAATTGTGAATTCCACAGTAAGATATATATTCTCTACGTATTTTTGATATTAAACAGGACAGCCTAAAATTTCCATCTTAGGATACTTTCTAATAAACTCTGTTTTTCCTCTCTGCCTTTCAGTTAGTGAATTGGTTCTGCATTTCCTTCATAGTGAAATATTTACATGGGTCTAGAATCCATGTTGAATTTATTTAACTTTTCAATTGTGAATTTTTTAAGAGTTACAATGCAAATCTGCTTTCCATCCAACAATTCATACACATCTTGTTTATCATTGGTTGTGTCCCCACAAACAC
Source organism: Nesogale talazaci (assembly GCA_004026705.1). Classification (NCBI taxonomy): domain Eukaryota; kingdom Metazoa; phylum Chordata; class Mammalia; order Afrosoricida; family Tenrecidae; genus Nesogale; species Nesogale talazaci. Next base: position 4,463 of record PVJH01043421.1, on the reverse strand, counting down.
CTCACTTCATCTCTGTGGCTTCTGTTTCCATCCTACCATCTTTCTTAACCTTCCTGAATTTTGTTCTTGGGTAATTGCTGCCCTTTTGATCTCAAGTAGCTGATTATTCTCAGATGGTGTGCATATAACCATAGTGTCATTATTTCTCCGATAGAACCATTTGTGGTATGGCTAAAGATTGAGGCATGAAAGTGAGCTCAGTCCAAATTTTGAGGAATGTAGTCAATGACCATAGTCTGAAGAATTATCCAGTCTCTGTCCAATCTAATTATTTTTATGATTTTGAGTTTTGTTCTACATTCCCTGCCCCCCACTCTATCCAAGTTTTTCTAATGTGATTCCATTCAGCAAAGCGGTCCTGGTGTCTGGGCACTCTCTAGTTCTTATGGTCTCGGGCCATGCAGGCTGAGGTTTGCTGCACTCATTGGACAAACTTTCTATGCATCTTTTATTTTCTTCCCTCCTATTTGCTCCAGACAGAAAATGAGGAATAGCTGCAATTCAAATGACTGCTCTCAAAATTTTTTTCTTTTATTTATTTATTTATTTATTTTATTGGGGGCTCTTACAGCTACTATAACATTCAGTACATCATTTGTATCAAGCACCTTTGCACACATGTTTCCACATACATTTCCCAACATTTTCCACTTGAGCCCTTAGTACAAGCTCCTCTATAAAAAAAAAAAAAACTCCCCTTCCCCCCCCCCTTTTTTTTAATGAATCATTTTATTGGGGGGCGACTGCTCTCAAAATTTTAAGACCTCAGTTCTTTGTGAATTGTGTTATGGCAATTGACCTTGATACCTCCCCAGACTGTGGTGCCGAACCATCAGGCCAAACAACAAAGTGTTTGTAACTTAAGAAGTTTTCATAACGTTGCCCCTTACATGCATTACTGTTTTCACCAATATGTTTGCAGCATATGTAAATGTTATAGAAATATTTTCTGTCACATATATACAAAAATATTCGTATATTCTTCTGACACCTTGTGTAACTTGCTTGTATAATTAAGCCTCACTTGTAGATTATTGTTATTGCAAGATTGTGTATGTAATAGTTTTACCTTGGCTACCTTAGCTCTTATACTTCTTCCAGTTTCTTCCTTTAATTTCATCATCTTATTCACAATTCCCTCTTATTGTGCTTTCTCTAGGTTAATGTGTGTCTATCCTCTATTTAATCCTTTATGCCTTTCCTTCCTGCACAATGTTTTTTGAGTTATTTTTAAGTGTTAAAATTTTTTCTTCTCCTACTCCCACCACCAGAGGGCAGTGATGCCCCCAAAAAACAAACAAAAAAAACACCTTTTTTCTTGACTTTTTAAATATCTTTTTTTTATTATTATTTTTTAGGCATCACTGCCCTGGTGGTGGGAGTAGGAGGCCCAGCCTTTGTTCCTGGGAGCTGGAATCGAACCTCCATCCCAGTGGGCCGCAGTCCCGTGCACAACCACTACGCCACCACGGCTCAGCCTTTTCTTGACTTTTTATGATAGTGGTTTGATACAATATTTTTCTCTTTGTGATTGATTTATTTCATATATCATTATGTCACCTAGTATTATGAAGTGTTTCACAAATTTATCATTATTCTTTAATTTCACATAGTATTCCATTGTGTTTGTATAACACAGTTTGTTGTTCACTAATCCATTAGTGGGCACTAAGGTGTTTTCATCTTTTTGCCATAGTGAACAGTGCTGTGATTAATTTGGATGTGCATGTTATAGCCCTATTCCTCTCAAACTCAAAAACCCACTGTCATCAAATGAGTATGACTCAAAATGACCCTGTAGCAGCCCTATAAGACATGGCATAAATGGCCCTGGCAGTTTACAAGACTGTAACTCTTTTTTTGGGGGGTGGGGGACATCACTGCCCTCAGGTGGTGGGAGTAGGAGGCCCAGCCTTTGCTCCTTGGAGCTGGAATCGCACCTCCATCCCAGTGAGCCGCAGTCCTGCGCACAATCACTACGCCACCAGGGCTCAGCCCAAGATTGTAACTCTTTATAGGATTAAAAACACCTCATCTTCCTCCTGTGAAATAACCAGTCATTTTGAACTGCTGGTCTTGCAAATAGGCAGCCCAACTCTTAACCAATATGCCACCAGGAGTCCACCTTATAAGTTATGTAGTATTTCTATTTCCAATTTTTTAAGACTACACTATACTCTTCCACAGTAGTTGTTCCATTTTAAAAGCCCCTCAGCAATATATAAGCTGAGGGCTTCAGTCTCTCCACACTTCTCCAGTATTTGTTTTCTTTCTCTCTTTTTTTTTTTACATTTTTAAACAATTTATTGGCATAAAATTCACATATCACATGAATTCAAGAGTTCAATCACATCAAGAAAAGTTGTACAATGAACACCATAGTCAGTTTTAGAACATTTTCTTCATGGTGTATTTGTTGTTACTAGCTCCCCATTTCCCTCCAACCTCTTCTGCTACACCCTTAGGGAATCATTAATCCAGTTACCATATCAAAAGATTTACCTCTTCTGAATCTCATATAACACTTTTTTAAACTAACAACAATAACAAGGTAAGTCAAATAAAAGTTTCAATTGAAAAGAAAGCAGAAAATAGTAAAAATGAGAACAACTTTAAATGGATCATAAGGGAGATCAAATGATAGAATGCTAAATTTAGGTATTACATAGTGCCACAATTGACTTTAAAATTCTCCTTGTCTGATATTAAGGCTATTCACATCCCTGGACTATGGTCAGAAAGGAGTCACTGGTGGCCCAATTCATGTGAGGACCCTGCAAATGGATTTTAGGCTTCCACTGTCACGCATGGCCTTCTGGAAACTGGGTGTTCACATATATCAAGAAATAATTTTATATCAAGAAAATTACAAAAAGAAAGAAAGAAAATAGCCCAGCCCAGTCCAACTCAAGTCTATAAGTGATACTAGTCTCTAAGTCCCTCTACAGACTTGCACAGTCACATGCAATGCAGAATGCAGGAATATTACAGGGCTAAGCCCCAGGGGCGTAGTGGTTGTGCGCGGAACTGCGGCCCACTAGAATGGTGGTTCAATTCCAGCAGCAGTTCCATAGGAGCAGAGGCTGGGCCTCCAACTCCCACCACCAGAGAACAGTGATGCCCCCACCCCCCAAAAAAACCAGAATTATTACAGGCTTGTGGGTAAAAAGGTGTGGAGATTCAATGTCAGTGGAAAATATTGCTGGACTCCATCGGCACTCAAGGTCAGCAAGCAGGAAGGTCGAGTCAGAGTTGTAGCGGGGAGGGGGGTTGCATGAGCCCTCCTTATCTGGCTATGACCTGACTGACAGGTGAAACACCACCCCTATGCTTCCATATATCTTCAAGTGTATAGGAAATTATGCAACTATTGCAAACCTTGTCAACTTGACACCTTTACACAACTCTTTAGCCATACATAACTTTCAACAAAACAATAATAAAATCAAGCCTATGCCTAACAAGATAAAACAAAAAATGTGTACAACTGAAAATGTGCCGGCCCCAATTAGACATGAAATTCTATGTGACCAAAACAAAAAATATTCTATTCCTAACCATTACAGCTATGTGGTCAGGTTGTTTTCCCTGTCCTTGTTAACCCCTCCAGATATCCTACTGCCTCCAATGCTTCCTGCTGGACTTTGTTTCCCCTCGCTCAGCCTGCATGCGCTCTATCGTCTCTCAATTGGATGCTGTTTATATTTCTATTGCTTCTGAGATTGCTTCATAATTGTCAACTTAAGTCTTTCATAGATGTACTACCTGTTGTTATCCAAACTCACTACCATTGAGGGCCAACTCAGTGACCCTCTAGGACAGAATAGGACTGCCAAGACTGCAACAATACGGGAATAAAAAGCCTGGCCTTTCTCCCACAGAGCCATGGGTGATTTCAAACCGCTGACCTTGCAGTGAGCGGTTCAATGTGCAACCACTATGCCACCAAGGCTCTTAGCACCTCTTGCTAGAATACTTCCTTGTGATCTTCTGCATTAGTTTCACAGGTCATGTTTTTGTCTTAGTGAATGAGTACAAAAATCTAATACGTTGGGGCTGAGCCCCGGTGGTGTAATGGTTGTGCGCGGGACTGCAGCTCACTGGAATGGAGGTTCAATTCCAGCAGCGGCTCGACAGAGCAAACACAGGACATCCTACTCCCACCCTCAGAGGGGAGTGATGCCCCCACAAAACAAAAACAAAAAAATCTAAAATGCTGCAAAACTGCAGGACATAAAATCTCAGGTATATATGTCTTCCCTAAGGAAGACCAAAATATTTGACTAAACAGGCTAAAGGACAGAACCTGAAATTCAGGCACCCTCCTGAATCAACCACCCACCAACCCTCCTCTAATAAGTGAATCACTTGCAAATGCAATTTAATTTATCCTACATATGTCACTTGTTTTCTCATTAAGTTAATCAGTGTTGATAGAGTGTGATCTAAAATTATGCTATCTA
>PVJH01043420.1:0-13635 GCA_004026705.1 Nesogale talazaci | reverse complement strand
CTCTCTGATTCAGAGCAAGTTTCAAAGCCTCCTGACATCCACTTTGGCCCTTTCTTTCCTGTATTCTTTTAAACAGTTTTATTGGCATTTCTCCCACATACAATTCAGTAGTTCAATCATATTAAGAAGAGTTGCACAATCATTACCATAATCAATTTTATAAGATTTTATTCTTCCTAGTACTCATTGGTATTAGTGTGATTTTTGTATTTTTAAATACTTTGTTTACTTCATTAGTAATGTTACTGATGTTCTCCCACAGCTCACCACAAAATATATAATCAACAAATTAACACAATAAAATTAGTGCTTCACAGACAATGGAAAACCCAAATCAAACACATACACATGTACACACAAATCAGGACAAGATTGTGGCTAAAGGAATAGAGACTCAATGGGGGGCGGAAAATCTCTTAATATTAATCTGTTAATAATCAAGAAAAGAGAAAGAAAAAAACTAAGAATTATGTGGAACACCATTATAAGAAATATCTTACATTGATTTTAATTCCAGGACAGGAAAAAATATCCACCTCAGTCAAGCATCCACCACCTCATTCAAGTTCGTGCTCCATAATTTTTTATCATTTTATTGGGGGCTCATACAACTATTATCATAATTCATACATCCATTGTGGTAAGCCTATTTGTATATTTGTTGCCCTAATCATTCTCAAAATATTTGCTTTCCACTTGAGTCCTTGGTATCAGCTCATATTTTTCCTTCTCTGCTCACTCCCCCTCCCTCATGAACTCTTCATAATTTTTAAATTATTACTTTGTCATATCTTACATTGTCCAATGTCTCCCTTCACCCATTTTTATGCTGTCTGCCCCTAGGGAGGAAGCTATAAGTAGATCCTTGTGATTGGTTTCCCCTTTCTTCCCCACCCTCCCTTCACCCTCCTGGTCTCCCCCCTCTCACCACTAGTCCTGAAGGCATCATCTGTCCTGGATTCTCTGTGTTTCCAGTTCCTATCTGTACCAGTGTACAACATCTGGTCTAGCCGGATTTCTAAGGTGGAATGGGAATCATGATAGTGGGGGTGGGGAGGAAGCTTTTAAGAACTGGAGGAAAGTTGTATTTTTATCTTTGCTACGCTGCATGCTGACTGGCTTGTTTCCTACCCACTCCCTTTCTGTATGGGGATGTCCAGTTGCCTACAGATGGGTCTTGGGTCTTCAACCTGCACTCCCCTTCATTCATAATGATTTATCTGTTTGTTCTTTGATGCCAGATACCTGATCCCTCAGATATCTTGGGATCACACAGGCCGGTGTGCTGCTTCCCTTTGGACTTTGCTGCTTCTGAGCTAGGTCATGCGCCATAACTTTGAACCCCTTACTACCACCTCTTTCCTAAAAGCCATTTGGTCCTTCTCCCTCTCTCTCAAAGTTTACCTACTCCAAGAAGACAGCTCTAATGTTTCACAGAACTGACCTAGTAGGTGCTTTCCACAGTTTTATCAAGGTATAATTTACATGCCATAAATGCATCCATTTTAATTGCATACTTTGTGACACTATCCAGTTTTAAAACATCCTCAACACTCCAAAACATCCCTTCATGTCTCTCTGAAGGTAATTTCTGGCTCATTGCCATCCCTATGCAACCATATTTGTTTTCTGTCCCTGCAATTATGCTTTCCCAAGGGATTCTCTTATATAATTGGGGAGAACGACAGCTCAGAGTCAGGTTTTCTCTCTCTCTCTCTCTGAATAAGACTTTCAAGTTATTTTTCATAGATTTTGCCTCAAAATCCGAGAATTGCATCATTTTAACTATATTCCTCGGAATCTACTGCACTGCACTGAAATTCTCAGAAGTCCTCATGCCCCCAGAAACTTTAAATTCCCCCTGTACTTAAGGATGACAAGCCATTTATGCTCTTTGATCTCCCTACGTTTTAGGGGGGGACATGGATTCCCTCTGGGAGCTTAGATAAAATTGTCCAGTGTTACCTCTATGTCTGATCAGAATAATTCTTTTTCTTCGTAAAAAAACAAGAACCAGATTCCAGTAACAGATTTTAGCAAGCCCAGGCAAGTAAAATGGGATGCTGGAAAGAGTGTCTTTCTCCAATAAGCTATTGGATCTCCCCTGTGTCACTTGACAGCACTGTTTACCCCTGTATTATCACACAGCCCACACTCCAATAGTTGCAATACACTAGTATGGAAAAAAATAATTAGAGGCAGTACAAAAAAGCACACACAAACAAACAAACAACTGAAAATTGAATGGAATAGTCTGAAAAAGGAACCTTGGAATTTTCAGAATGAAATTCGGAAAAAATTGTTTTCAAGATCCTCCAAAAGATGTGGGGAATGCTTCGCACATGGAAGAAGCACACCAGCCTGTGTGACCATGAGGTGTCAGAGGGGATGAGGCATCAAAGAACTAAAACTTTTATCATTATAAAAGAGGGAGAGTACAGATGGGGGACCCAAAGTCCATCAACAGATGAGGTGACTCCCCTAACAGAGGGGTCACAGGGAGGAGACAAGCCAGTCAAGGTACAGAGTAGCAACAATGAGATATGCAACTTTTTTCTAGTTCTTTAAGGCTTCCTCCCATCCAGTACCATGATTCCAATTCTACCTTACAAATCCAGCTAGACCAGGGAACGTACATTGATACGGATAGGAGCCAAAAACATGATCCCTTCAGAATCATCTCACCTGATGAGAGTGGTGGTACCAGGAGGGTGGAGGAGTGGTGGAGTGGAAAGGGGGAACCAATTGTAGGGATCTACATATAACATCCTCCCTGGGATAAGGACAACAAGGAAGTGGATGATGGGACACATCAGATAGTGTGTGTATGACAAAATAATGATAATTTGTAAATTATTAAGGGTTCATGGGGAGGGGGAGTGTAGAGGGAGGGGAAATAGGGGAGCTGGTACCGGGGGCCTAAGTGGAAGGAGGATATTTCAAGAATGATGATGGCAACAAATGTGCAAATGTGGACTGCATACAATCGATGTATGAATTGATCATGATAATAGTTGGATGATCACCCAATAAAATGATCTAAAAAAAACACACAAGAAAAGTACAGCAACAAACTCATATATATAAATAATGACACTGAATGTCAATGGAGGATTAAATGCACCAATTAAGAGGCAGAAATAGCAGAGTGGATAAGAAAATAAGACTCATTTGGAGTATATAGCCTACAAAAAGCACTCCTTAAATCCAAAGACAGAAAACAGACTGAAAATCAAAGAATAGAGAAAAATTTACTAAACCCATGGCAATCATATGAAAGCAGGAGTGACAATATTACTTTGATAAAACAGACTTCAATGCCAATAACATTGGCATTCAGGTTACAAGATATGAATGCAAATAACCCAATGAGAGATGTGAATGACCCTCCATTATAATTAAAGGAATAATAGAGATCAAGAAGACATAACCAGAATAAACATAAAGAGCCCTAACTAAAGACATTTGCGATGTAGCAAACTCTCAAAGTGAAGAGAGAAATAAACAGCTCAACTCTCCTGTAAAGCCAGTTCCTCAAGAAAGTAACTCAATGAAGAAACAGATGAGTCAAACAACACAATCAACCTGCTCCTTCCTGTGATACAAATAGCTTCGTCTGAGCGACAGCCCATTACAGAGGGGTCGCAAGGAGGAGATGAGCCAGTCAAGGTCCAGAGTAGTAACAATGAGATATGCAACTTTCCTCTAGTTCTCAAATGCTTCCTCCCGCCCATCATGATCCCAATTCTACCAGACAAGTCCAGCTAGGTCAGGGGTTGTACACTGAAGCCAGAAACATGGGGAATTTAAGTTTGATGTTCCCTCAGGACTAGTGATGGGAGTGGTGATATCAGAAGGCTAAGGGGATGGTGGAAAAGAAAGGAGGAACCGATTTCAGGGACCTACATATAACCTCCTCTCTGGGGCATGGGCAACAGAGAAGTGAGTGAAGGCACACATTGGACAGTGTATGATATGAAAAGTAGCAATTTGTAAATTATTAAGGGTTCATGTGGGAGGAGAAGGGGAAGGGAGAGGAAATATGGAGAGCTGGTAATGGGAGCCTAAGCGGAGGGATGATGTTTTGAGAGTGATGATGGCAAGAAGTGTGCAAATGTGCACACTTTGACGTATATATTGATCATGATGGGAATTGTATGAATCCCAATAAAATTATTTATTTAAAAAAAGGAGGGGAAAGAGGAGCTTATACCAAGGTCTCAAGTAGAAAATATTTGGACATGAAGATGGCAACATGTGTACAAATACGCTTGATACAAATGATGTATGGAATGTTATAAGACCTGTAAGCGCCCCCAATAAAATCATTGAAAAAATATATACTGAAAAAAATCACTTCACTTGATAAAAACACAGTAAACATTTCTTTTCCAGCACACACAGTACATACACTAGAATAGATGGCAAGTTAGACCACAAAATAAAGCCTTAATAAGTTAAAAATATTGAGATCGTACAATCTATGTTCTCAGACCAAAAAGTTATAAAACTAGAATCAGAACATAAAGCAAAACACAAGGAGACTGAAAAACATATTACTTTATAAAGACTGGGTAAGGGCTCAAGTAGAAAGCAGATGTTTTGAGAATGAGGATGGCAAGAAATATACAAAAGTTCTTGGCACAATGGATGGATGGATGGATTTTGAAAAGAGCTGTATGAGCCTCTATAAAATGATTTTTTAAAAGACTGGGTAAAAAATCAACTAAGGGATAAAATTAAGAAATTCCTTTAAACAAACAAGAAGGATAACAAAACATACCAAAACCATTGGGGCACAGCCAAAAACAATTTCAGAGGGAATTTTATAGGAATCAATGTACACATGAAAAAAATGAGAAAAAATACAAAATCAACACCTTCACACAACAATTCCAATAACAAGGCAACAATGTAAACCTTCCAACAATAAATAAAAGAAATTACACAGATTAGAGCAGAAATAAATTAACTGGAAAACCTAAAAAAAATGGAAAAATCAAAACAAGCAGCTTGTTCTTAGAAAAGACTAACAAAGTTGACAAACTGCTGGCAAACTTAAAGGAAACGAGAGAAGGTACAAATATCTAGAATTAAAGATGAAAAGAGGGCTGAGCCCCGGTAACATAGTGGTTGAGTGTGGGACTGAGGCCCACTGGTTTGGTGGTTCAAATCCAGCAGCATGGCTGGGCCTCCTACTCCCACCAGAGGGCAGTGATGCCCACCAAAAAAAAAATAAAGATGAAAAGAGTGACAGCCTATTCAAATGAAATACAAGTAGTAATAACCCTTTACTATGAAAGACTATATTCCAACAAATTTGGCAACCTAGAATAAACAAATACCTTTCTGAGAATAGAAAGTGACATCTTTCTCCTTAGCCAGGTGATGGCATAGTGGGTTACACAATGGGCTGTTAACTGCAGTTCAAAACCACCAGCCACCCACTAGGAAAAAGATGAGGTCTTCTACTTGAGTACAGAATTACAACCTCAGATATCATCACAAGCACGTCTTCCCTGTCCTGTAGACGCACTACAAGTCAGAATTAACTCAATGACTGTGAGTATTCATGGGTAGAAACACTTAATATTGAAGAAATGTTAATAATATGTAAACCGATATTTAAATACAAAGCAATTCCTATCCAAATCCCAATTTCATTGTTTAAAGAAGTGAAGGAATGAGTTATCAACATCATATGGGAAGAAAAGAAACCTAGCCTAAGGGCAGCACTCCTTAAGAAGAAGAAGAAGAAAGGAGGAGGTGTCATACCACCCCATTTCAAAACTGTTACATAGACAACGTAGAGGACACAGTCTGGTAGTGGTATAATGATAGATACACAGACCAATAAAAATAGAACAGGAAACCCCAAAATAAAAGCTTCTCCCTACTCACAAGTGATTTTCAACAGTCAAAAATATTAAATGGGAGAGACCTGGCAAAATTTGATCTTCATCTGCAAAAGAATGAAATAGCACTCTTACCCCACGCACAAAAACCAATTCAAAATGGATTAGAGACCTCAATGTCAATCCCCAAGCTATAAGAAACATCAATGAGTTATGTTTAACTTGGGTGGGTGTGGAAGGTCCAATAGGGATTGATTAAGACTAATGTAATAGAGAGACAATACTGAAAACAAATGAAGGTTGAGCAAGATGATGGGATGGGAGGAGGTATAAGGAAACAGAGAAAAGAACTGGGGAGTAAAGAACATTTATAGATGTTAAATGCAGGCATATTCATAGGTACATATATTCATATGATGAAGGGGAAATAGATCAATATGCATATACTTATAGATTTAGAATTAGGGCAGCAGATGGGCATTGGACCTCCATCAAGTACTTCCTCAGTGCGAGAACATTTCGTTCTATTTAATTGGCATTCCATGATGCACAGCTCCCTGACACAATCATAGGAGACAAATGTGTGCATAAGCAAATGTGTTAAAGAAAGCTGATGGTGCCTGGCTATCAAAATATGTAGCATCTGGGGTCTTAAAGACTTGAAAGTAAACAAGCAGTCATTCAGCTCAGAAGCAACAAAGCCCACATGGAAGAAGCACACCAGCTTATGGGACCAAGAGATATTAAAGGGATCAATTATCAAGTTTCAAGAACTAATAATCATAGCATTATGTGCTGACTTTCCTGATATGATTGATCACTGACGACAAATATGTGCATAAGCAAATGTGGTGAAGAAAGCTGATGGTGCCTGACTATCAAAAGATGTGCATCTGTGGTTTTAAACACTTGAAAGTGAATAAGTGGCCATCTAGCTAAGACACAAGTCTACATGGAAGAAGCACAACAGCCTGTATGACCACAAGATGTCAAAGGGATCTGGTATCAAGCATCAAAGACCTAAAAAATATATCATTATAAATGAGGGGGAGTTGAAATTGGGAACCCAAAGCCCATCAATATGTGAAGCGACATCCTCTTACAGAGGGGTTGCAGCGAGGAAATGAGCCAGTCTAGGTGCAATGTAGTAGCAATGAAAAGTTCTCAAATGCTCCCTCCCACCGACTATCATTACCCCAATTCTGCTAGACAGATTTGACTAGACCAGGGGATGTACATTGCAGTCGAAAACGTGGAAATTTAGGATAGATAATCCCTTGAGACTAGTGGGGAGTGGTGACACTGGGAGTGTGGAGGGATGATGGAGTTGACAGGGGGAACAAATTTCTCGGATCTACATGTGACCTCCTCTCTGGGGTGCGAACAAGTGGGTGGTGAGTGAAGCGTCACACTAGACAGTGTAAGATATGAAGAGGTAATAACAATTTGTAAATTATTGGAAGTTCATGGGGGAGGATAAGGGGTAAGGGGAAATATGGGGAGTTGGAATTAAAAAAATAAAGAACTAGAAGAAAGAGGGGAAGAGGAGCTTATGCTGGAGGGGTTCAAGTAGATAATGTAGATGAATGTGGCAACGTGTACAAATATGCTTGATATGAACTAAGTATTAAATGTTGTAAGAGCCCCCAATAAAATCTATATTAAAAAAAAGAAACATCAATGAGAAAATAGAGACAAACTTAAGGGCCTTATATACATAGTACCAAATATAACCTGCAAAAAACAAGGCTCTTATGAACATCAAAAACTTCATCAAAAAAGTAAAAAGAGAACCTGTGGACTGGGAAAAATTATTTAGCAACAACACAATGAACAAATTCCTAAAATCTATAAAATTTTGCAATATTCCAGTGATAAAAATAATTCAACTAAAAAATGGGCAAAATACATGAATACAGTGTTCACCAAAAATGACATTGAAAAGGCTAACAAACACAGGAAAAAATGTTCAGGATCACAGGCAAATTAAAACTACTTATGAGATATCACCTTCTACCCAAAATGACAGCTTAATTTTAAAAATAAAGAAATAATACATCAAATGCTGAACAGGGTGTGGAGAGACTTGAATTCTTATACACCACTGGTGTATGCGTAAACATGTACAACCATCATGGAAAGTTTTATAAATATATACCACCATTGTAGAAAGTGATAGTGTGTTATTGGCAATAGAAATAGCATGCAGCTCATCAACTCCTTTGCTGGCAGACATCCAAAAAAATAAGAGACAAAACATGAACAGATGTGTGCTCTCCCATGTTCACTGCAACACAGTTCACAATAGCAAGAAAGTGGAAACAGCCTATATGCCTATTAATAGAGTGAATAAAAAAACACATACATACACACAATGGAATAGTATGCATCCCTAAAAATCAGTGATGAAACCATAAATACATCATGATATGGAGGGATCTGAAAATCATTAGGTTGAGCAGAATTTGGTTAATCACAAATGTCTGCTACTATAATAATAAACACACTTATGAAGGCATGCTTCAGCTCTCAGGCCCTGTAATCTTCTAAACCAGACTCCTGGGGAATGAGGTACAGAGACTGCTTAACAATGCTTATATATAACCCAAGGGGATAATATGTCCAATATTAATGTTTCCTAATTGGACATTTTTTATCTAGCTTCTCTCCAGCACTTGGTTCTTTAAAGGAGCACAGCATTCTTCACTGGCCCCACCAAGAGGACCTGATGTGAAAATCCCACTAAGTAAAAGGGTTTTACTTCAATATCACCTATAGCCCTTGGACTTAATATTAAATTCCCTAATATGAGAAGAAATAGATGACTGTTATCCAGAGGTTAGAGAACTGGCAGTCAGGAGATTTGGTTTCCATTTCTGGTCTTGAAGGTATCCAATGAATGGTGGCTGGAGACTACCATATATTTACTATTTTAGTGCCCCTTTGATTTATTATGACATATTAATCTGGTAGGCATGGCTTTGCCTTTGTCAATGAATGTCATTTTAAGTTTTTCCCTATCACCAATTCCCATTGTTTCAATAAATAGTGTCTGGTCACTTAAGTTTAATCTGTACAAGTCAATAATTTATGTGTTACAGCTTGTAGCTGGCCTATGTATGTAAAATTTCCATTTTTCATCAGTGTTTTAAACTGTATACCATTGGCTAAATTAATGGCACTATTGACAGAATTACCTTATGCCACAGAGGGATGATTGATAAAGATATTTAACATAAACATGATAGTGATGTGTCTAAAGTAAACTAGAGACATATAAAACCTTAGATATATGATTAGATTTGGGGCTCACACCTGATTCAAGTCCCAATCAAAGAATAATTAGTTCTTATAGCCCTGCTCAGTGATCACCTTCATGAGGATCTCACTGAAGATATGGGTGTTACAGCCATGTGGCTAAGAAGCTAGATGTGCCCAGCTTTCAGAAAGGATAGTGTCTGGGTGCTGAAGACTTGAGGCTTCAAGTAAGTCAACACATGATATTCTGTGTGATCCAAAGATTGTAAAATATATAATCCAACAATGAAGGAGGGAATGGTATCAGACCTTAAGTTGTGTGTAATTGGTTTATAGAAGGCTTAGAAGGAGAGTCAAGGCCCCAAATTCATTTTCAGAATCCACATATACATTAAGATTCCAATGAATATGCTCATACCATAGTTAAGGGATGTGAATAGCCTTATGATCAGATAGAGAGAGCATTTTAAAGTCCATTATGGAAGATTATTGGGTTTGTTGTTGCTGTTGTTGTTGGGTTTTTTCATTATGATTATAGCAGTTTTGTATGTTTGCCTGCATATAAAATCTAGAATATGTATAGAGAGTAATGGAATTAATGATTTCTTGGTGGTCTAACTGGGAAGTTGAGGAGAAATGAGGAATTAGCAACGAGTAAACAAAAGAAGAAAATTATTGTGGTGATGATTGTACAACTTTTTTAATATAATTGAACTACTGAATTATATAAGTGAAATTGTGCTAATAGAACTTTTACAAAAGTATGCATTGATAATTATTTGTGATTAGAATGCAAAAGTTGTTTTGATGACCGATATGAAGCCAGGGATTACATGACAGAATTTTGAAAGACCAATGACTTCATCACCACAAATACCTTTTTTTTAAGCTTTATGCCTTCTCCTGATGGCGAAATCAAATTGACTACATCTGTGGGAACAGAAAAGCTTAATATCAGCAATTAAAAGTAGGAGCAAGATTAACTGTGGATCAGACCATCTAATGTTCATATATAATTTTGAATTTTAAGACAATTATAACAAGTCCCCAAGACCCAAAATACGATGACCTTGAGGATATACTACCCAAATGTTGAGAACATCTCAAGAGATGTAATGCATTCATCACTAATGACAGGAGATTTGAACTGTGGGATGAAGAAAGCAAAAAATTATTAAAAAGACAAGAAAGGAGAAAAAGTTAAAGTGGATGTCAGAAGAGACTCTAAAACCTGCTCCTATTCAGAATATAGCTAAAACAAATTGAAGAAAAGATGGAAAGAACTGAATAGAAAATTTCAAAGGGCAACTGGAGAAGATGCACAAAGACCTGGCGTTAGAAAAACAAAAAGGAGGGCTGAGCCCTGGTGGCATAAGTGGTTGAGTGCCGGACTGCGGCCCATGGGCTTGGTGGTTCAAATCCAGCGGTGCCTCTCAGGAGCAGCGCTGGGTAGCTCCCACGACCACCAGAGGGCAGTGATGCCCCCCAAAAAAGAAAAAGAAAAAGGGAAAACAATCAGCGAATCTTAAGCTGAAAGAACAAAATTTTTAAATTCAAACTTTGAATTTCACTATTGAATATTCCACAGGCAGAATATTGAAGGATGTAGGAAGCATCATAAGAAGATGGAAAGAATACAAAGGATCACTGTATCAAAAAGAGCTAGTCTATTTCAGGAAGTAGCATATAGCAACAACCAATGGTAGAGACTAAAGAAAGACATTCAAGCTGCACTGAAAGCACTATCTAAAAAGAATGAATATTAAATGAAATGTTTCAACAAGCTGAGGAAGCATTGGAAGAACTCACTTGCCCATTCCAAAAAAAATTTGGATGACGGCTACTTGACTCACTCACTGGAAGAGATCCCTATTTGTATCCACGCCAAAGAAAAGTGACCCAACAAAATGTTCAAAGTGTAGAAATCATTGATATCACATGCAAGGAAAGTTTTGCTGAAGATCATCCAACAATGTTTGCAGCTGTACGGTGACAGGAAGCTGCCAGGGTTCAGGCCGGATTCAAAAGAGGACATGAAACCAGGGATATCATTGTTGATTTAAGGCCCATTGTTGATGGACCTTGGCTGAAAGTCGAGAATACCAGAAAGATGTTTACTTTTGTTTCATTGACTATGGAAAGACATTCAACTGTGTACACCACAACCAATCATGGGTAGCCTTGAGAAATATGGGAATTTCAGAACACTTCATTGTGCTCGTGTGGAACTTTTACATGGATCAAGAGAAAATTGTTCATACAGAAGGGATTACTGCATGGCTGAAGCTCAGAAAAAATATATATCAACATTTTCACCATATTTATTCAATCCATATGGTGAGCAAATAATTAGAGAAGCAGAATTATATGAAGAAGCGTATGCCAACAGGATTAGAATAAGTCTTATTAACAACCTATGATATGCAAATGCCATCAGGATTGGAATAAATCTTATTAACAACCTATGATATGCAAATGACACAATCCAACTTGCTGGAAGTAACAAGAACTTGAGTCGCTTGCTGATAAACAAAATATTTGTTTTCGGTATGGTTTACAATTACTGTAAAGAAAACAAAAATCCTCACAATTGGACCAATCATGTATAACAAATGGAGAAAAGATTGAAACTGTGGAGGATTATCTTGCTTGGATGCATAAACAGTGCTCATGAAAGCAGCAGTCTAAAGATCAAACGATGGCTTGCATTAGGTAAACCTGCACAAACCAAAACTAAACTCCCTGGCATGGAGTTGATTGCTACCCAAAGTGACCCTAAAAGACAAGAGGAACTGCCCCTGTGAGTTTCTGAGACTGCAACTCTTTACAGGAGTAGAAAGTCCCATCTTCCTCCTGCACAGCATCTGGTGGTTTCGAATAGCTGACCTTGCTGATGCACAAGACCTCTTTAAAGTGTTGAAAACCACAGATGATATTGTGAGGACTAAGGTATACTTGACCCAATTCATGGTATTTTCAATGGCCTCACATGCATTTCAGAGTTAGACATTGAAAAGAAAGTCTAAAGAAGTATCAATATATAAGGAGGCACCCCCCCGCCCAAAAAAATGTTTTTATTCCATGTTTTTTTACTCTCCATTACACAGTACATTGGTCAAATCTGCAATCCCATTCTTGGAAACATTTTCAAATTCATTTGTTTGGATGGCTGTCAGCACTTTCCTTGCTTTTTTTCTTCACCTCTTCTATGGATCAAATCACTGTCCTTTCATGTCCCTCTGCATTCACAGAAACAAAAAGAATTCCCATGGAGCAAGATCAGATGAGTAAACTGCATGAGGCAAGAAATATATGCTTTTTTTGGCAAAAACTGGTGCACTGAGATGGCTGCATGAGCAGGCGCATGGCAAAACAAGTCACAGTGGCAAAACAAGTCCCCCATTTGATGTAAACCAGGATTTTTTTGTCACACACTGTTACATTGTCTTTACAGAACTTCTAAATAGAAAGCTTGGTTCTTTCTTTCTTTTTTTTTTTTTTTAATTAAAAGATCATTTTAAAATAAGCTTGTTTAAAATTCTGACCTGGTGGAACTAAAGCCAAATGCACTAGAAATCAACAGTTTTGTCCATTTGGGAAGTTGATGGACATCCAGAATGAGGTTTGTCATTAAATGACATTTCATCTTTTTTGAAATGAGAAAGCCACTCATGTACTTGGCTTTTACCCATTGTGCTGTCCTTGTAAGCTGGGTTCAACATCACATCAGCTTCCATGGCATTTTTCCGAGCAGGAAATGAACTTTCACAGCTGCACACTGTTCTCTTAAAATAGTCATTACACACACACACACACAAAAATGGCATTTAAGCCAAACTGCTTCCACAAAAAAATTTACTGTGACTTCAGAGAACCTTCCGAAGCGATGTCACTGGGTGCACTAACACAGAGCAAGTTGTCGGATGCTTACCTGGTGGAAAAAAATGCGTACTATAAAATCTCCACCAGCAGATCTTTTAGATTTTTTATCTGGTTTTTGGTAGGGCACCTACGTGTATTTGAACTTTGGTGCTGGTGAAGAATATTGAAAATACCATGGAATGTCAAAAAAACAAACATTTCTATCTTGAAAGAAGTACAGCCAGAATTCTCCTTCAAGGCAGGAGTGGTGAGACTTTGACTCATGCACTTTGTACATGCTATCAAGATAGACCAGTCCCTGGAGAAAGACATTATGCTTTATAAAGTAGAAGGGCAGCAAAAAAAAAAAAAAAAGGTTAAAGACACTTGACAAAATGAACGATCTTTGCATTTTAGGATTTATGCTTAGGACTTTATTCCACCTTAAATTTCTTTTTGTATATCATCTTTCTTCAAGTGGAAATTTCATTTGACAGAATCATTTGTTGAAGAGACTATCTTTTCTCCACTTAGTGTATCTTGGCCCTTTGTCAAAATCAGTTGTCTGTAGGTGGATGGATTTATTTCTGGCCCCTTTATTCTGTTCTATTGGACTAATCATCTACTGGTGAATCAGTTCCAGGCTGTTTTGAAAATCATG
>PVJH01043419.1:0-13647 GCA_004026705.1 Nesogale talazaci | reverse complement strand
AATTACATGCCAATAAAAGTGTTTTTATAAAACAGGCATTTCAAAAGAAAAAGAAAAAAAGATAGAGCCTCTCAATGGTTCACTTTTCCAGTAGAGTATTTTTAATTGTCTTCTGAAAGGGCTTGGGCAGTACTGGGTTGGGATACTTTCTTAATGTGCAGTTACCCTTTATATAAAACTCTCTCTTGAGTTTCTGTGGATTTTTTCCTAATATATATATATTATATATTATATATATATTAATATAATATATTATATATATAGTGTGTGTGTGTGTTGGCATCACTGCCTCTGGTGGTCATCAGCACTACCCAGTTCTGCTCCTGAGAGCCACTGCTGGATTTGAACAGCCAAGCCCGCAGGCTGCAGTCTTGCACTCAACCACTTACGCCACCGGGGCTCAGCCCAGACTCAGTATATTTTAATATAAGTTTTATTTCTTTAAAATATTCTACAACTCTGACCTCTTTATTAATTCAAAATGTTTTTTGTCATTCATATAAGATTTTGTTACACTTGTACTAAACATATAATGTCCAAGGACAGAGATATTTTGACAGTCTAAAGATAGCCTACTAGTTAATCATGGTAACAAATGACTCCAAATTTATAATAACTTCAAATAATAAAGGTTTATGTCATTTAGAGTTGATGAGATAGGTAAGGTTTATTGTGCCAACCTCGCTGATAAACACATGGAGTTAACTGAAGGGCAGAGAGATAAATGACTCAGTGAGCTTCACCTTTCTAGTTCTCATGTCTCTTGCTTTCTGATGATTAGACCACAGTGTATCTGCCTTAGCCAGTTCCCTGCTTCAGCTGGCAAGGTTCACTTGCAAGACATACCTGAGGAGAAGCCACATGGACCTACCCCAATGCAACCCTGGGTGCTGAAGACCCCTGCCAGCACTAAGATGCTGACATGCTCAGTGATTCCGTTTCCCTCCTGAAATCGGCGTCATTGCGTGTGTTTTGTGAGACTGAGGAGGGCTTTGTGGATAGGTGTCGGACATATGGGCTAATGTTGGACTTGTGGGCTTGGGCAGTACTGGGTTGGGATACTTTCTTAATGTGCAGTTACCCTTTATATAAAACTCTCTCTTGAGTTTCTGTGGATTTTTATTTCCTAGTTTACCCAGACTAACACAGTTTACTACAAATTATATGAAAATGTACCTATTTAAACCAACAAATATTGACTATTGGGGCATTTCAATGGCAAAGGAATCTGCACATGGCTTAGTTGGGTCATTTGGGCTTAGAGGCACCCTCCAAGGTTGCCCCCAGGCTCAACTGAGTGAGCATCACTTGGAACTCACCAAGTGGTTGTTGGTAAGAGTTAGCTCCTAACTGACTGTTGGCTGAAGACCCGCAGAGTTGTGGTTATTGCTGCTGCTTTAATGTGTGCCTTTCCATAGAGTGGCTCTCAACATGGCAGCCATCTTCCTTCAAAATAAATCCGTGAGAGATTAAGGGAGAGCGAGCAAGATGGAAGCCAGAGTCCTTGCCTTAATCTAGTCCCAGCACTAGCATCTCCTCACTGAGCCACAACTATTTGGTTAGAAAGGAGGCCATGTGGTACAATGGTGAGGGATTTGGCTACTGTACTGCAAGGTCAGCACTGTTATCAGTTCCTCCTTCCTCCCCTCCTCTCCATACCTTCCTCCTACACTTCTGGTATCTCTACACTGATTTCTATTACTGAAGGGTTTATCTGACCTGGATTCTGTGTGTGGTGAGCTCTTCTCTGTACCAGTGTATGCCCTCATGTCTAGCCCGAAGTCAAAGGCAAGACTGGGTTCATGATAGTGGGGAGGAGGAAACTTCAAGAATCCAGAGGAATATTGTGTGTTTCATTGGTGCTATACTGCACCAATAGACTCATCCCTTCCCTGTGACCCTTCTCTGAGGGGATGTCCCATTGTCTACAGATGGGGTCTTGAGAGCATGTTTTTATACTGACAAGAATGAACTATTAGGAAAATGGAAATTGGTAAGGCAATGGATAAAGGGGAAAACTACAGGACTGTTTTTAGGGATGAAAAGAATGAAACATAGACTACTTGCAGAGGGTGGACTTCTGGTGGGGATACAGCTCCATCTTCCATTTTAACTGCACAGAAATTGGAAAGAGAGAATGCAGAGCATTCGGTGATTCAGTAGTAAGAAAGTACCCGGATGCTTTTTACATTTCTTTAGATAAGCGTGAGATGAAACCCCTCTATATGGGGTCTTTAAAGATCAATGTGATGTGTAGATATACAATTAAAGACTTTCCTGAAAAGTAGGAAAGTAAACTTACTGACAAGAATTGCCCGGCATTTTTTTAAGGTTTGTGGTTATATTTTCATTGTTCTGAAAAGTGTGAATCAGCCTGGTGACTTGATTTTCAAGAACTTCCAGTTTTGCATGGAGAAAATGGATAGTTTTGTGGAACCACAAGGTGTCAAAGGGATCAGTATCAGGTTTCAAGAACTAAAAATCATAACATTGCGAGCTCACTTTCCTGATAGGATCGCTGATGACAATGTGTGCGTGAGCAAATGTGGTGAAGAAGGCTGATGGTGACTTGCAACCATTTTTTAATGTTCCCTAGAAAATACTATTATTAATAAGTGAATATTTTACTTGTAAACACATCCATATTTTATTTTTCATTAGTTGGATTTGATGATAATAAATTACTCAGAAATAAAGGGAGTTTTCTCCTGCAAGAAATAATAGCATCATAATACTCATTCATTCAAGGGCAGAATCATGAAGTTGAAACAGGGCATTTATGATCCCTGAAAATAAAGGAATGTTTGAGGAGAAAAGTTTAGGGGATGCTGAGAAAAATAAAAGCCTACTGGGTCCATCAGTTGTTTCCTAATCCAAGAGGGTTAAAATCTAGTTATGTGTATGAACCACCTGTACAGCTTGCTAAAATATCAGAAGTGAGGTGTCATTCAACCTATTTTGGATCGTAATTAGAATTAGTACACTTAAGAATCACTCTACTTCTTGGCTTAGCAACTTCTGCTTTCTGCCTCTGGAAAGCAAGTCATCATGGAAGAAGTACATGGAAGAAGACCCCCATTCTCAGAGAAGCCCCAACCACTTGAGAAATGCTGGGTGATGAAGTGTCACTGGAAAAAGAAGAGAGGGGGATCCAAGAGATACCAACAGAAAGACACAACAAAGGTCTAAAAACAAGAATGGGCCTTCTTGACTGGCCATCTGGTGATCCTGTAGTTGACTCCAGCTCCTGTCATCATCTGATTGTAACAGCCTGAGGTCCTAAATGAGAACTATTCAGCTGAGCCTAGACAACACACAAAATCCCAAGAAAGCAATAAATTGCATTTTAATTCACTGAACCAGGGGTAGCTTGCTATGTATTAGTACAACAAAGAGCAGAAACACTATTCCCTGCTGCCTTTTCAAGGACTTTTATTATCAACATTATCTTTTAGATAAAAATTAAGATAACTAGGGGCTGAGCCCCGGTGGCATAGTGGTTGTGTGAGGGACTGCGGCCCACTGGGTTGGAGGTTCAAATCTAGCAGCAAGACTGGGCCTCCTACTCCCACCACCAGAGGGCAGCGATGCCCCAAAAACAAAAAAAATTAAGATAACTAAAATTTACTGAGGTTTACTCTATACCATGAGGCATTTTCCATGTGGTTTTCTCAATAACCCTATTGAAATTTTCAAAAACCCTTTTACTATTTTCATCTCAGTCTCACAGAAGATATAGTTTACACAAAGCCTCCAAGTAAAATGTGGGCCAAAGCAGTGTGTTCTCTCTTTCCTCTGAGCCTTTAAGATGCTCTAGTGTCTTTCATATAATAAAGCAAAACTCCCAGCCCAAGAGAAATCCCCCTAACAACCACTTACCATATGTATCTTTTGGCCTCCAAGATTAGCTATCTAAAAAGAGTTGTCTACTTTCCATTTCTACTTTCCACACCTCTCACAACTTATTGTCACCTAATTTCTTTCTTCTTTTCCCACCAGACATCGGCTCTTTCCTAATCCCCAGTGATCACCCTTGCTTAAAACCACAGTCATGATTCTGCCCTTATTTTGCTAGATTTCTTTTGAAAAAACATCCAGGACCAGTTCCTCCTATTTGAATGTTCCTTTGCTGACCCCACTCTGTCCAGTGACTTTCTTTGGTTTAATTCTTTTGTTTCTCATCTGACTTCTTAAGTGGAAACTTGATTCATCTTCAGCCTCTTTTTGCCATGTAATAAACTAATCACTTAATACTATACACTGTTTGGTAGATACTGTTTTGACTATACACCTTGTGTTGCTAAATAATATTTCTATTTCTTGGTTTAATTAAGAACATTTTCTATGTTCTTAATTTATTCTTTGATGTGGGAATTACTGGAATGCTGGTTGTTTTCTTTGAAATTTTCTAAAGGAATGAGGATTTTCATATCACTTTTTACTTTTTGCAATGTTTTTACAATTTTGGCAAGAGAATTCCACCCATTTGATACTGATATTATAAGATTTACTTTGTAAACTGAGGTATGCTTCATTTTTATAAATGTTAGTATATGAGTGTAGGTAGTATTCTATCTTCAGAGTTCTGTATATGCTCATTGAGATTACCTAGATGCTACAAATGACTGAATAGTGAACTATTTGGAACTATTCGCCCTCCTAGGGGTGCCTCACTAAAAAGGCGTGGCTATCCACTGCTAAAAGATCATAGAGCATTTCTACTCTGCACATATGTGGGCACAATCAACTCCATGGCAACTAATAACAATTTTGTTCATTACATCAAGCTATTATATAGGTTTTTCTTAGCATTTAAAATCATTAAATGCCTGACATTTAACAGCCTCTCATACTTGTATGTATATATATATATATATATACACATAGAAATACACATACAGCTAACCTATTGCTGTCAAATCAAATTCTGACTCATCGCACCCCTGTAGGACAAAGTATCATTGCCACATAGGGTTTCTCAGGGTATCAATCTCTAGGGACGCAGACTGCCACATGCCAAGATGTACCTTTCATATATACTTCATTTTTAAAATCTACTTTGGCCACTTCCTTTAGTTAATGAGCTGAGTTAATTTATATTCTGAAGTAGTGTTTGCCAGTTACCCTGCTTTGCTGTGCTTTCTCTTCATTCTCTCTTGCCTTTTATTGGATTGCTAATGTTTTTCTCCAACCCCTTTCCATCTCTACTGGACCAAAAGATAGAGACTCTGTGTCTGTTCTTTTTGTGCTTGTTCTTAACATTTTAACATCAATCTAAAGTTAATGACTCATCTACTATTGTCCTGAACAATTTCACTCTGAATAAAACTCTAATTTAAATGCTACTTTTCTGCTCTAATGTAGCTCCAGCTTGCTTTTATACTCTTAATATGTTATGGCTTTTCTGAATTTATTAAAACAGTTACAAATTTCTTTACTTACTACTCCTTTTACATAATTTGCTTTTTTTTTAAAGCCATATGCACAGTCCATCATCATGAAGTGTATTCTTTTACCATTGACTAGAAATTCCCCTTAAACATGTCTTCTGTTTATTGTCATTCTTGAGCAGTTACGATGAATTAACTGTGTGTAGACTCCTAGGTGTACAGGTATTTGCTCCAGGCTATTGGTGATATTATTCCATTGTCTTCTGGATTCTACTGTTGATGACGCAAAGTTAGCTGTAAGTCTATTGTCACTCTTTTGTAGGCAATATATCTTTTCTTTCTTGGCTGATTTTTAAATCATTATTTCTTTTAAGAAAATTCTCAAGAAAACTTTCAGACCCTCCTTAATCTAAGAATGCTTATATTTGAATAATTCTGGGAAATGCTCAGCTTCTGCTTTCTTTTTAAAATACCTATCTTTTCCATTTTCTAATATTGTTCATCTAAAATATTTTAAGACCAATTCTAGACTTTTTATATTCCATTCTTTATTTCTCTCTTTTTCTTTTACTGCTTCATATTATCTTCAGCTCAATATGCTGACTTTGCACAAAGTAAGTGACTTATGCATACTCCAGACACGATTTCTCTTTTTAGCTATTTAACATGCTATGTTGTTTGAATTAATGGTACTTCTACTTAAATAGCTACATTTTCTATTTTAATTTCTATATTTTAGTTCTTTCTGAAAATATTCATGACCATTTTATCTAATTATATCTTATATTCATTATTTTGTAATATTTTAAATAATTTACACATATTAGTTTTATGATTTCTGCCAATAATTGTCAGCTGAAGATCCCAAGGTGATAAACTTATTGGTTTGTGTTCTAAAATTTTACTCCTATTAGATTTCTTCCTTATGTATTACAGTTTTGGCTTAATCTGCTGTATAAGAAATTACTGTGTATTGTTCTAGAGATTCTTTTATGACTACTTCTCAGCTTTGCCAAGAGATCAGAGAAGGCACAAATTGAGGAATTTAAACTAAATGTCAGCTATATTTAAATAGATTATTTAATCCAGTATTAAAATTTTTTTATGCCAGTGGGCATTTCAATTTAGTATTCCTAAATTACCTGAATTGAAAATGCTTTAATTTAATTTTTACCAAGGGCCATATTAAGCTTTTTATGTAATATAAATCAGTCATATACCATAACTCCTCTGTTTAAAACCCACTCTTTCTTTTTTTCACTGTTTAAGAGAAAACCGTGAAGATTTCCGAGTCTACAATATGTTTCTAAAACCCTGCATGACATGAATCCTGGCAACCTTTGCCATTTTCATCTCAAATCCATTTTCCCCTCCGTTACTGCTTTTTTGGGTGTCAAGTTGTTACATTCTCTTCCATCTCTAACATTTTGCACATGCTGTTTCCTCTGCCTGAGAGTCTATCCTAGCTTTCACCTGTCAAATATCCACTTAGCCTTCTGGTCTCTGCTTAAATGTCTCTTTCTCAGGCGGGCTTTCCTCAACTGTCCAACCAAACAGTCAGCCAAGGTTAGACAAACCGCACCCCCCCACACACACACACTCCATGATAGCCCCTCTCCAAAAAAAAAAAAAAAGCACATAACTGCCCTTCCGTCGATTACAAATCATAGCAGCCCAGAATAGAACTGGCCCCTTTGAATTTTCGAGGCTGTATCTTCTCACAGGAGCAGAAAACCTCACTTTTCTCCTGTATTCATTATCAAAGGATCCCTAAATATCTTTGTCAACCAGATGCTGCCAAATGAATTCCCAAGTCCTGGTGACGCCATGTGTCTTAGCTCTCTGCTCCAAAGGATTTTCAATGGCTGACATCTGGAAAGGAGATTGCCAGGCCTTTCTTCTAAGTGGGTGCAGACCACCAGCCTCTGGGTTAGCAGCTAAGCGTGGTAAGCAGTTGTACCACTCGGGGCCAACTGGATCCTCTTTAACTAGAGAGCAATCACTGTGTCTGAATCTCTGTGATAGCTTTGCCACCTGCATACATTCTGTGTGAGCGGGTCAGCTCTCTTCATTCCTTGCCTCTAGTACGCTGCTGATACCGAATTGCAAAATTGACCTTATCATTGTGTTTCATGCTTTCAAACATTCAAACACACTTTTATCTGATCTAAAGAACTGTGCCAGAAAATCAAACTGCCATTTCAAATACGAGGGATTGCACTGAACTCTTTAGGGTGCTGGAGAATAAAGAGGCTTAATTCTAAGCATGAAAATGTCTTTTAAAATAGTAATTTTATGTTAAATACAATTGTTCCCTTGATAATCAGAAGAATTCAGACAATAGCCATAGTTAATTACTTTTCATTACCTAAATTGTTTCTCAAATATAGCATCGAGGGAAATATTAAGAAATATGTATCATATAAGACAAGCACTGTTGTAATGATAATACTCTCAAATATAATATATAAATATTCATTTTCCTTTATGTTGATTAGCAGGAAACTCAACATAGAAATTCTTCATTTATAATGAAATACAGAACACCATCAAGTTTAACCTTAAAATGTGATTAATTAACAAGGAAAAATTAGCCTCCTTAATACACAGACATTTTATAAGAAGGAATCTGAATAAAGTACTCTTTGGTTCAAGTGATTTTCTTCATCTTCCTTTAATTAAAGCTGATTTATTTCTTAAAGGAAGATTCATATTTCTTTTTTCCTTATTGGAAGGATTTTTCCAGTCATTTTATTGGGGGCTCATAGAACTCATCACAATTCATGTATCCACCCATTGCATTAAGTACATTTGTTGCCAGCAGCATTTCAAAACATTTTCTTTCTACTTGAGCCCTTGGTATCAGTTTCTTATTCCCCCTCTACCCCCCCTTCTTGAACCACTAATAATTTATAAATTATTATTTTTTGATGTCTAACACTGATGGATGTTTCCCTTCACCCACTTTTCTGTTGTCCATACCCCTGAGAGGGAGGTATAGTTAGATCATAATGATCGGTCCCCCTTTCTCCCCCCAACTTTCCCTTACCCTCCTGGTATGTGTATTCTCAATATTGGTCCTGAGGGATTTATCTGTCCTGGATTCCCTGTGTTTCCCGCTCTGTACTCACGTTCATGCTCTGATCTAGCCAGATTTGTAAGGTAGAATTGGAGTGATATAGTGCGGGGAGGAAGCATTAAAGACATCTCGTCCTATCAATACCTCATGATTATACAGGTTGGTGTGCTTCTTCCATGTGGACTTTTTTGCTTCTCAGCTAGATGGACATTTATTTATCTTCAAGCCTTTAAGACTCCAGATGCTATTTCTTTTGATAGTCGGCCACCATCAGCTTTCTGCACCTCATTTGCTTATGCACCTGCTTTATCCTCAGCAATCTTATTTGGAAGGTGAGCATCATGGAATGACAGGCTAATAGAACACAGTATTTTTGTGTTGAAGGAATACTTGGGTAGAGGCCCAATGCCCATTTACTACCTTAATACAAAACCTATACATGTATGTGCATACATCTATTTTCCCATCAACATATGAAAATATATTTACATATGTACATGTCTGTATTTAGATCTCTGTAAGTGCCCTTTCTCTCCTAGTTCTTTCCTCTAATTCCTTTTACTTTCCTCTTGTCCCACTATCATGTTCAGCCTACATTTGGGTTTCAGGAATTTCTCTCGGTTACATTACCCTTGATCTAGCCCTACCGGGCCTCCTACACCCTCCTCATTATAGATTTTAGATCACTTTTTGTTCCCTTGTCCCTGGGTTTGTTAAAACCCGCTTTTTTCCCCTGCTTCCCCCTCTTCCATGTGTCCCTGGAACCACTGGTCCCATTGTTTTCTCCTCCAGATTGTATATCCCGTCTATCATATCTAGATATTCATGCAGAGATAATAATATAGACAAGATACAAGTCACAACAACATAAAGCTTTGGCCTCAAAGTCTATTTTTGGTATTCCCTGGGGGCTTCATTACTCTGCTCAGCTTGCTGTTCTGTTGCAACTCTTGGTGTTTCACCTTGGTGTGGTGGGGTCAGACTGGGTACAATTCCCACACTGTGTCTCTAGTGTTGCCCCCAAAAACTCTGGGTCCATGAAGAACATTGTGTCTTCTAGTGGGGCTGGCCCTATGGTCCTCTCTGTGCATTGGCTGCTCTGAGGAGGAATATCATCTCGAGGGTTTGTTGGGCCAGGATGTGCTCTACTCTCTCTTCCTCGGCCTTCATTTGCTTCTCTGTGCTCTAGTCACACATGTCCATATCTCTAAGCTGTAGAATCAGTGTTGTCCTCTGAAGTGACTTCTTCTCAGGGGAGTTGGGGCTCTCCGTATTGTTGGGGTTGGAGCCAGTTCCTCTGACCTCTCTATTAGTTCCTTAGAGCACTGGGTTAGAGTCTGGTCCCTCTTTCCCTGTGGAGATATAAACAATACCCTCCCCTTGGGTAGATTAGTGTTTTGTTTCCCCACAACCCATGCCCCCCCTTTTCAGTTTGCTACCATATGAATCCCTAGATTTGGTCTGACCCTGCCATACTGCCTGGTATACACTAGCTCTTACCCAAGGTCCCTTTTGCATGTTTAAGCTTACCTCAGTGGACTCGTTGTACTTGTTCTTTTGTGCTTGTCTTACTTCCCTTAGCATAATTTCCTCCAATTCTTCCCATGTGGTAATGTGCTTCATACATTCATCACTGCTTTTTAGGGATGTGTAGTACTCCACTGTATGTATGTTACACAGTTGTTGTTGTTGTTGTTTTTTTATCCATCCCTTTGTTGATGAAAACTTAGGTTGTTTCCAACTCCTTGCAATTGTGAATTGTGCCATGATGAGCATTGGAGATGTTCATCCACAATGAACAGATGTCGGGTTGTGATTTGTTTCTTGCCTCTTCTGGGTATATGTCCAGTAGGGGGGATTGCTGGGTCATATAGTAGCTTAATTTCCATCTGTTTTAGACATTGCCAAACTGATTTCCCTTGATTTCCATACAGGTCCTCCAGCAGTGGGCAAGAGTTCCTACCTTACCACAGCTCCTACCAATACTTGTAACTTTCTGATTTTTTGAATCAGACTATCTTTGAGGGTGTTAAATGGCATCTTGTTAATGTTTTAATTTGCATTTCTCTTATAGCTAATGATTGGGAACATTTTTTCATATGTTTACTAGCCATTCAGATTTCTTCCCTTATGAAACTTCTGGTCAGGCCCTTTGCCCACCTTCCCAGTGGGCAATTAGTTTTTTAGTTTTTGTTTTTTCTTTTGGAAGCTATCAAAGTATTGTAGATTTTAGTAATAAGGCTTTTGTCTGAAGTGTCATTGCTAAAGATATTTTCCCAGTTTGTGGGTTCTCATAACTTTATTGGTGTATTCTTTTGATGTACACCAGTGTTTTATCTGCAGTACATCCCACTTGTCAATTTTTATATACTTTTGTATTCTACTGGCCAGTATTTGGTTAAGGAGCTTTGCATCAATATTCATTAGGGATACACTTACCTCAGTGGACTCATGCTGTATCTGTCCTTTTGTGATTGCCTAGCTTCACTTAGCATCATTTCTTCCAACTCTTCCCATGAGTTGATGTGGTTCATGTGATCATCAGCGCTTTGTTTATGTGTGCCAGAGTTTTCTAATCCACTCATCTATCATTCTTCTTCTATTGGTGGCCCTTGCTTCATTCAATATTTAGACCATAGAATCTTTCCATCTTGAAACTTGAGACAATTTTTTTTCTTGAGTTCTTCCAGTTTAGTAATGCGGAGCATGTTCTTCCCTTTTGGTTTCCTAATTCAAGGTCTTTGCACATTTCATTGTAATATTTAGCTTCATTTTCTTGGGCTGTGCTTTGAAATTTCCTGTCCAGCTCTTTGACATCATAATTTCTTCCATTTTCTTTAGCTACTCTATGATGAAGAATGAATTTCAGTGTCTCTTCTGACAACCGCTTTGGTCTACCCCTTTTTTCCTGTCTTTATAATGACCTTTTGCTTTTTTCATGAGTGACAGTTTTGATATCCTCCCACACCTCGTCATGTCTACTGTCATTAGTGTTCAATATATCAAATATGTTCTTGATTTGTTTTCAATTTTTTGGTGGAATAGACTCAAGGTCATATTTTGGCTCTCATGGACTTGTTTTACTTTTTGTAAGCCTTATCCTGAATTTTTTATGAGCTTCTGGTGGTCTGTTCCATAATCACTCTCTGCCTGTTTTTGGCTGTGGATTTTGAGCTCATCCAGTGTCTCTGTCAACAGATGCAATCAATTTGATTTCTGTGTCTTCTAGCTGCAGAAGTCCACATGTAGAGTCCATGTGTATAAATGCCTTTTTTGTTGTTGAAAAAAAGTATTTTCTATGAACAAGTCATTGATTTTGTAAAATTCTAGTTTGTGATCTCCAGCTTTGTTTCTGTCACCAAGACCATATTTTCCGACTACTGTTCCTTCCTCCCCTCCCCCAACCTTTTCATTCCAATTGTCAATAATTATCAATGCATCTTGATTACATGTTGGTCAATTTAGACTGAAGTTGTTCATATAATTCTTCAATTTCTTCATCACTTGCTTTTGTAGTTGTTGCATAAAAAGTAATACTAGTTGAATTGACTGGATTTCCTTGGAGATAGACATAATCCTCTTACAGATTGCACTGCACACCCTGATTGATAGTGTAGTGTCCTTTTTGACAATTATTGCCATTCCATGCCTCTGGATTGAATCATTCCTCCCATAGTAAAACATATGATTTTCTTATTCAAAATGACCAATACCAGTCCATTTCAGTTCACTAATGCCTGTGATTTTAATCTTTGTGTATTCCAATTCATATTTTTAAAATCAATCAATCATCTTATTGAGGGCTTTTACAGTTCTTATAACAATCTATACATCAATTGTATCAAACACTTTTCTACATATGTTGCCATCATCATTGTCACAACATTTTCTTTGTGCTTGAGCCTTTGGTATTAGCTCTTCTCTTTTCCCTCCCTTCCCACCCCTCTTACTATGATGGATCACTGAAAATTATAAATTATTTTTATAATAATTTATAAGTTATTATAAATAAACTTTTTAAACAGGGGACCAGTTCACTGTCCCTCAGACCATTGGAGGACTGGACCATAATTTAAAAAAAAAAAGAAAAACTATGAACAAATTCACTGCGGGCCTAGGATGAGTCAACTGCTAAGCAGGACAGCGTCAGTGGCAAAAACACCTGGCAGGCTGGATAAATGTCCTCAGTGGGCCGGATGTGGCCCATAGGCCACAGTTTGAGGACCCGTCTTACACCATCCACTGCCTCCCTTTGCCTATGTTTCTGTTGTCTGTTTCCCTGAGTTGTGCTGTTTCATATTTTATCACTTCTGATTTTCCTAGATTCATACTTTGATCATTCCAAGTTCCAATCATTAGCAGAATTTTTGCAGCTGTTTCTCCTCACTCCATCAACAAATGAAGATCCTGAAGGCTCCACTCCCAGAGGTTCTATCCAACTCGTATAAACTCCACTCTGATCAATCAGCTCCTCTTCAGTCACATTCAAGTGTACTCTGGCCCAAGGGGTCAGCCTCCTGTACTATCTCCAACAACGTTCGGCTTTAATTCATTTATGTCATCAGTATCGGATGGTGCTTTAAAGCGATCTATAAGGTGTTTGGGGACTCCTTCAAGTGAAGTGGGGAGCTGAGTCCCTCTTCATTCTCTGTTCTTAGTCTGGGCGCTCCACTGAAATATGTTCATTTCCGGTGACCCTGCTGGAATTTGAAATGCTGGTGACATGACTTCCAGCATCACAGCAACATAGGAGTTACCACAGTATGGCAAACTAACAACCAAGTAAGTGGTGCAATTTGTTCTAGTTCTCATTATTTCCCACCTTCTTTTAGATCGAGATTTTTTTTTGTAGTTTGTGGTTGTTGTGGCTTGACTTATTTGATTTCGTCTGTTTATTTAGTTTTTGGTATGATTTCCTTTAGGTGAAATTCAAGCAGTAACTAGATTAATAGCTTTTTAGGGTTACGGCAGTGGAGGTACATGGGAAATAAGGAGCTAATAATAATAAGGACAAGAATGAAGAAAACATTTTGCATGTTTAAACCAATGAATTATATGTTATGTGAATTAAAACTTATAAAGTAAATGTATTTAAGTAAAAGCAGATTTAGCAAAAGAGACTAAGAAAGAGTTGCAAATGAGTCAGGAAGAAATCTGGGACCATGTGGCATCCCAAAG
>PVJH01043418.1:0-13651 GCA_004026705.1 Nesogale talazaci | reverse complement strand
GCTTGGCCTGAAAGTCTTTTCTCCCAGGGACTGTAAGAAGGGGATTGGGGATGAAATGAGACATTTTAGGCTTCGAAAGAGTGTGGGGCTGGATTGGTTCTGTTTGGCCCTGTGGGGTTGGATTGGCCCTGCCTCCATGCCTTTGGAGGACGGGGGTCCTGGAACTGATGTGACCCGAACACTGGAGTGGAACTGGCTTTAAGAGCCCATTTTGTGTTAGGTCATCTCTGAAAGTGTGGGTCCCAGCTGGTCTTTGAGGGCGCCTGGTGTGGGGCGCCTAAGAAGGAACGTCTTGGGATGGATGCTTTCATAATTGTTCTGTATCCTTGTTCAAGATCAGCAATTGTTTCCCGTGGCAACCCTAAAACCTGAGGTAATGTAAACACATCCGTATTTGACTCCCCAAAGGGGCAATTTCCAAACCAAAGGTATCCATTGTCTGTGTTTCGGTTTCAAAGAGGACCCCACAAAGACGGTCGTTTTTCCACTGCTGGAATCTCCTCGCTGGTTACCCTCTAAATAAAAACGTCTCTTTCTCCCTCCGCCATGGAGTAAAGCTGGTTGCACTGCATCCCGGTAAAACACCAGCCTTTCACAGAATGCATCCAGAAGTGGATCGTTGTAAATAGAGCTAGGTTAAAATTTAACACCTTATCAGGGCTGAGCCCCGGTGGCATAGTGGTTGTGCGCGGGACTGCGGCCCATTGGGATGGAGGTTCAATTCCAGCAGTGGGGCTGGGCCTCCTACTCCTACCACTGGAGAGCAGTGATGCAAAAAAAAAAAAAAAAAAAAAAGGTATAGTATATTGTCAGATATAAATTGAGGGGAACTGAATTCTAGGCAGTATCCTTGTGAAACAATATAAAACTTCTTGATATCTTTCTGAAACTATAAGCAGTACACTATGTATACATATTTTTGCATACACAAATATATTTACCACTCTATATACTGAGTTTCTTTCTCTTTTTTTTTTTGGGGGGGGACATCTTTCTTTTTTTTAAATACTTTTTAAAATCAAGTTGCTAACTAAATACTCTTTATTAGGGGCTCTTCCATTGCTTACTTATCACAATCCACAGAATCATCCTTTTTTTTTGGGGGGGGGCATCACTGCTCTCCAGTGGTGGGAGTAGGAGGCCCAGCCCCACTGCTGGAATTGAACCTCCGTCCCAGGGGGCCGCAGTCCCGCGCACAACCACGACGCCCCCCGGGGCTCAGCCCAGCATCATCCATTGTATCTAGCACTTTGTACTCATGCTGCCATTGTAATTTTAAAAGCATTTTCTTTCTACTTGGGCCCTTCCTATCAGCTCATTCCCTTCCATCCCCCATGAACCCTTGATAAGTTATAGATTATTTTCATATCTTACATTGTCTTGTGTTGCCCTTCATCCACTTTTCTGTTGTTTGTCCCCCTGGGAGAGGGCTATATATTGATCTTTGTGATCAATTCCTTCTCTCCCCACCCCCCCACCTTTCCGGTATCTCTATTCTCACTGTTGGCCCTGTGAGGTTTCTCTCTCCTGGATTCCCCGTGTTGGGCTCTTATCTGTAGCAGTGTGAATGAATGTTCAGGTCAAATCTGGTTTGTAAGAGAGAATTGAGCTCATGATAGAAGGCGAAAGGAAACACTAAGGAACTAGAGGAAAGCTGTGTGTTTGTTTCATCAATGTTGTACCGCACCCTGCCTGGCTCATCTCTTCCTTGTGACCATTCTGTGAGAGGATGTCCAGTTGTCTACAGATGGGCTTTGAGTCTCAACTACAGGCTCCCTCACCCCACCCCAATTGGCTGATTTTGCCCTAGGTCTTAGCTGCCTGATACCTGATCCCATCAACACCGCATGATCACGCCAGGCTGGTGTGCTTCTCCCATGTGGGCTTTGTTGCTTCTCAGCTAGACGGTTATTTGTTCTAGTTTGACATATTTTGGGCTCTCTTTTCGATGGATGTTTTGTTATTTCTAGCCTTACTTTTTAAAGTGTTTTCCTGCATATGAAAGTCAGGATCGGTAAATCTATAGAGACAAGTACCAGGATGGATGGTGCCTTGGGGGTAGGGCCGGGGAGGTTGGGGGAAAGGGGCGCTCATCATGATGGGGACAAGAATGAAGAAAACGTTCTGAAATTGGTTGTGGTGATGGTCAGACAACTCTTCTTGGTATGGATGAACTATTGACTGATATGCTGTGTGGAGCGTGTGCCAATAAAACTGTTGAATAAAAACAGAACCAGCAGCATTTCACTGAGACTCCCAACACTGGCCCTTCCTACTTCATGCTGGGCAGGTCAACCAGCTTCTGCAGGAGTCGACGTTCATGGTGTCAGCAGACTCTCTGACCAGGAAACGACTTTCCGTCTGCCTCTCCTTGCTCCAGATATCCTTAACCTCCTGTTACCAAATGGTTCAAAGTCTTGCCTTGTCAGAGTTTTTCATTTTTCAAATTTGTGATTTGGGTGAAGGGCCACAGCTTTGGTTCTGTTGGGACATTGCCCACATTTGAATTTGTGACAAATGTAATTCCTACAATATAATTGTGCTTCCCAGTGTCTACTTTTCTTTATCTGTTTTCCTGTCCTGGTTGATTGGCCTAATAACTGTTCACTCTATAAGTCTAACTGAAAGCTGAACTACCAGGCTAAGATCAGTTCCTGAACTGCACATACCTGAAGGGTCCCTAACTAACTACTTTGTCCCCACCTGAATGAGTTCCTTCTTCCCATCACATACACTTTGTTACACTCTCCTGCCCGTAAAGGGGCCACAGCCCTTCCTGCCCTGAAGCAAGGGTTCCTCTTTGCATTCTACTTTCTCAAGCTTAGTCATCCGTGCTAGAGTTCTTAAAGGATGGGAGAAAGCAATGAAAACCTTAATGGGTGCCTATGATCTGCTTCCTCTTAAATTACAATGTGTGATAAACTCACAAAAACCTCCCTGGCTTCCTGCATCTTGGGAAGATCTACACAATTTCAGACTTTTTGACTGCTGAGCCAGTATTTGACACCTGCAGTTTGTTAGACTCGAAGACACTATATCTTTTTTTTTTCTTAAGTCATCACTGCCCTCTGGTGGTGGGGGTAGGAGGCCCAGCCCTTGCTCCTGAGAGCTGGAATTGAACCTCCATCCCAGTGGGCCGCAGTCCCGCGCACAACCACTATGCCATAGGGGCTCAGCCCCGACACTGTATCTTTTACTTTCTCTCAAGTCATTGGCTCAGAGACTCAGACGAGCTCACCATCACCGAGTCAATGCCAACCCAGAGTTGGCTCAGCCATATCAAACACACAAACAAAACTTGATCGCTAAAGTTCAGTCGTCTATAAAGTATGACCTTTGGATTCTAATTGTGACTTTTAAGCAGCGTAACCAGGGCAAGTTGCCCCAGCTCAGTGAGGCTAATTCATTAACCAGAGTTAATAAACTAACCCTGGGGCTAAAAGAAGATGCCTGTACACCCCCCCCCCCTCCGGGACTGCTGAAGGTTTGTTGTGGGCGTTCAACAGACACGAATAACCAAAAGGACCAAGCCCACTACCATCAAGCTGATTATGCCTCACCTAATAAAAACAGCCCCCAACCCCTAAGAATTAAGACTCTAACCAACCAAACTCACTGCCACGGAGTTGATGGTGTCTCAGAGCGACCCAAGGGGACAGGGGGGGTTGGGGGGGGGAGACACCGCCTGTGAGTTTCTTAGACTGTAACTCTTTCTGGGAGTAGAACGCGAAGTCTTTCTCCTGTGGAGTGGCCAGTGGTTGGGGTTAGCAGCTCACCATGTAACCACCCACCCCAGCACCAGGGCTTAAGACTCGGGAAAGTCAATGGGCTATGTTCTAATAAAGGACCCTTGGTGGCAGAGGGGTTAGGCATTGGGCCTCTAACTCCCAGGTCAGTAACTCGACACCCCAAGGTGGTAGCAACTTCAGAGGGGGACATGTGGGATTTGGCCCCACAGTGGAGCAGGTCCTTTGAAGGGGTGTGTGTGTGTGGGGCGGGGGAAAGAAATAAGACAGAAAAGATAAGGTACAGGGGCTCCTCATCCTGGTATTGGAATCAAGAGAGAGCAGGTAATTATCGATGTTAGATTGTTCAAGTGGGAAATGCCTCGATTCTTACTGTACACCCACACATGGTAGCCTGGGGCCAGGGAGAGTATGGCACAGGCGAGCAGGCCCAGGACAGGAGTGGAAAAGTTAAGAAGGGCAGCAGGCTTACAGCCAAGGTATTTGAAGCCTCTGGCAGGGAGGTGTGGTGGAAAGTATTGGTTGATCCCATTGGCTGAATTAAGCCCACTTGGGCCCACTTTGGTCCTCCCAGGTGTATCATTCACCTGGCTGGGGTGTGTGTGGGGGGTGGTGGTGGCTGAAATTGGTGCATGCTCAGTAGTTTTTGTGACGGGCTAAGGCTTATTCAATTCTCCTTCAACTTCCGGTAGGAAGCCTTCAGGCATGGAGAGGGACATGCCTGTTTTTTTTTTTTGGGGGGGGGGGCATCACTGCTCTCTGGTGGCCGGAATAGGAGGCCCAGCCCCACTGCTGGAATTGAACCTCCGTCCCAGTGGGTCGCAGTCTCGCGCACAACTACTACGCTACCGGGGCTCAGCCCAAGGGACATGCCTGTTTCTGGCTACCTAGCATTTATACTAAGGAGACACGCAAGCCTCCTTCAGGTATATATACAATAAATTGGGCAAAGTGTGAATCTGAGGTATCCTGCCTTATTTTGGGAGAACATCTCAAAGGCATTATCTGGCGGTTTTATAAACAATATGTGCTAAATGGTGACAATCACTCTAAGAACTGCAAACAGTGATGCTTTTAGAGATATGCATCCTCTCAACAGTGTGTGTAAAAAAAACCCAGGCTGTATATAGGAGGTCACTTATTATAGTGCGTATATCTGAAGAACTGCTTCCTCTTAATTCCCAGGTAAAGGGAGAATACTTTAAGTACCAAGCAACCAAGAGACAAAGGAAAAGCTGACTCAGAGAATCAATTCTCTGTAAAAGGCAGCTGCACATGAGCATCTTCAAGGAGGGCAGTTGTAGAGAGAACTCTCTATCTGGAGAAGGTATCTTAGGTTTTATCTCTATCTCTGGATTGTGAAAGTCTTCTCTCACTAGGTCTTCCAAGCCCTGAGGTTCCAAGCGAAGAAACAGGCCACTAACACTTTCATCCAGGTTTGTTTATCAGTTTCCTACAGAGAAAGATAAAAGGTTTTCTGCTCCTGTAAAGAGAGAAACCTGGGTTGAGTCCGGGTGGCGTAGTAGTTGTGCGCGGGACTGAAGCCCACTGGGATGGAGGTTCAATTCCCACTCACAGGAGCAAAGGCTGGACCTCCTACTCCCACCACCAGAGCAGTGATGCTTAAAATAAAAAAAAATAAACAAATAAATAAAAAGAGAGAGAAACCCACGGGGGCAATTCTACCCTGTCCCATAGGGGGCCTATGAATAAGAGTTGGCTCGAAGGCAGCAAGCATGGTATAATAATAATAATAATGATAATCTCCACTGCCATCAAGTTGATTCCAACTCATATCCACCCTATATAGAATTTGTGAGGCTGTAAATCTTCTCCAGCACAGCCTCATTCTCATACCCTGGGGTGGCTGGTGGGTTTGAACCATTGACCCTGTTGTTAAATGTCTTATGCTTACCTAACAATACAACTATTAACCAAGCAATTAGTTACTGGGGATAAAGTTGGACTTGGCTTTGGCCTGGAGTAAGTCCCAAGGTCAGTTAGGTCAGTTACTTTGGCAAAGCAAGGTCACAGGGCAGTGGTGTGGAAAGAGCTCATGTTACACTTTGCCGGGCCAGAACAACTCAGAGACTTGTGAGTTAAAGAGCAAGTTTATTAAAGAGAAAGATAGAGAAAAACAAAATAGGAAAAAAAAGACCTGCTCAGGTCGAAGGAGAACAGAGGCCATGCCCAGAAAGGTGGAGGCCTTGACAGTTTACAGGCACAGGTTTTATTGGGCTGAATAAACAAACTTATCTTGGCAGCTATGCTAGCAAGCAGTTATTGAAGCAGAATTTTTAGCAGTTTAACCTTAACAACTGTGCTCCTCCCGGAAACCAGAACTGGCTGAAGGGGAACTAGCGTCCACAAGTTCGTGTCCGGCAGCTAGGACGGGCCTTCTTAAGGGCCTGTTGCAGGACAGCAGGGAGGGGGTCCCTTCCTTCCTGAGAGACTGCCCATATACCACAAGGCAAGGGAGGAAGGCGGATGTGTCCGGGGTGGGGCCGCAAATTCATGCCCCAGGCAGCAGAGGGTCAAGGTGAGCGGGCCCAGAGCTGCATCAACTTGCAAATGAATATGAGGGTGTGTGTTGGGGGGGGGGGGTTCCTTTCGGAGATAGACATTATGGAAGTGGGGCGAGCACGCAGTTCCCAGCAGGCAGGTTCGGGAAGCCGGCGCCAGGAGCGGCTTCCGGAAAAAGACACGTGGAGCCCGGGCCCTCAGGGCGTAGGGGCGGGACTTTACAGAGGAAGGGCGGGCCCTACCTGCGAAGGGGCGGTGACTTCCGGGGGAAGGGGCGGTCTCTTCCGGGAGAAGGGGCGGGTCCGCCGGAAGGGGCGGTGGCGGTGCCCTTGTCCCGAGCCCTGGACGCGGCGTTTCTTCCAGACGCTGCACACATCGTGAGAGCGCCCCGGGCGGCATCACCGCACCATGTTGTGCCGGGCGGCGAGCAGGTGAGGCCGCGGCGGCGGCGGGGTCGGGGCGGGGGGCCGCGGGCCTGCGGCGGGCACGCGGACCGGGGCGCCAAGGACACTAAGGGCAGGGCGGCGAGCGTGGCGGGGTGGGGGCGGGGGCGAGGGGCGATTGCAGACGCGGCCGGCACTCTTCGTCCGCTGCCCCTTCCCCCTGGACCTGGCTGGGAGCGGGGAGCGCCGGGCTTCATGCACGTTGGGGTCGGGAGGAGGGCTGCCCGCGGGGGCTGGGGCGGGGGCGGGGGCGGGGGCAGAGGAGCGTGCACCTCCCAGCCCGTCGCGGCCTGGCAGCGGTGTTGGCGCCCGGGCGCCGGCGGGTCACTCGCGGTCGGTCAGTGGCACCACAAGTGTAGCGTCGCAAACCGTAGGGGCCGTAGGAGCGCCAGGTGCAGGCGTGCGTCGTGTCTTTGCAGCTCGAGCTGGAGGAGGCTGGGCCCGGCCTTGGGGGCGCTGGGCTCCCGGCAGAAGCACAGCCTGCCCGACCTGCCTTACGATTATGGCGCCCTGGAGCCCCACATTAACGCCCAGATCATGCAGCTGCACCACAGCAAACACCACGCCGCCTACGTGAACAACCTGAACGTCGCCGAGGAGAAGTATCACGAGGCTCTGGCCAAGGGTAGGTGCCATGCCTCCTAACAAGCGGGGCAGCGCCGGTTGGTGACGGGGGCTGCCCCGGTGGTCTGCCCGAACCTCCTGTAAATGCCATTGTCGGTGACGGGTGGGTCCGCACAGACCCAGGGGAGTCCACACCACGTGGTTACTGCTTTGGGCTTCACGCAGGAACCG
The DNA here is from genome assembly GCA_004026705.1 of Nesogale talazaci. Taxonomy (NCBI): domain Eukaryota; kingdom Metazoa; phylum Chordata; class Mammalia; order Afrosoricida; family Tenrecidae; genus Nesogale; species Nesogale talazaci. The sequence goes on along the minus strand of PVJH01043418.1, from coordinate 6,144 downwards.
CTCACCTTAAAAAAAAAAAAAGAACTTGGAAAACTCCGTGGAAAAAGTTCTATTCCCTTTCATTCCATTTTGTCCTGAGCTTCCCAACACCTCCTTGAAGAGAACACATGACAGATTTAGTGGTTTGGTGGGTTTGTATGAACATCTGATATTGCCTCAGAAAACTCAGTATTCCATGAGTATATTAAAGTATTCATTTTATTATTATTATATTTTTAAATGTTGGCTTGATTTTTAAAGTTAATTTATTCAAACAATGGATTTGGGGGCTCATGCAACTCATCACAATCCATACATACACCCCTTGTATGCCAAGCACATTTGTACATTTGTTGCCATCATCATTCTCAAAATAGCTGCTTTCTACTTAAGTCCTTGACATTAGCTCCACTTTTCCCCCCTCCCCACTCCCCAATTTTATTATTATTGTTACTAAAGGAAGAGCTTTGAGGAGGTGCATGGACACAGTGGCAGGTTTGCTGGACTGGAACCTAGGGACCATTGTGAGGGGGTTTCCTTCTCTCGTATAAGGGGTGGCTGAGAGTTGGAATGGACTCGATGACACTTAACAACCGTGGCAAAGAACAGCTGGATTAAGTTGAAAAGCCCAGTTTTTGTTACACATCTGGCTTCCTGTGAAAACCCACCACTGTCCAGCAGATTCCGACCGAAAATGACCCTATAGGGCAGCGGTTCTCAAGCTGTGGTTTGCCACCCCTCTGGGGGTCGAACAATCCTTTCTTTCACAGGGGTTGTCCGATTCAAAACAGTAGCAAAACTTCAGTTATGAAGTAGCAATGAAAATGACTTTATAACCATAAGGGGAGTCAGCATTCCCAAGAAAAATGTGGAGTCTGTTCACGAAATACGCAATTAATTAGAATATAGCATGGAGTTACTATTTTTTTTATTGTGTTCAGTTGATGAAACCAGATAATATGTGGATCTTTTTGAGATTGTGTAGTAGATGTGTATGGGAATACTTTGTTAGAATATAAAACTGTTGTATTCTTTACTGATTTTCAGTGGCTCACACAGGGAAACTAATGATCACAATCTTGTTTCCAAAGTGTGTATCTAGCTCATTAAGATATACTTAAGGGCTTTTCTTCCAATAGGTTTTTATTGAATTCTAAGCTTATGAAATTGGAGTCGTTTTTAGACAGTGATTTCATCTGAGTAGTGGCACCTAGTGGGAAAATGTAATATTTCAGCCTGTAGAGGAAGTTACCACATTTTGCGAGATTTGCTTGGGACAATCAGGAACCTTGTAAAGTTCTCTGATTTCGGAAATAGTAGATGCAAGAAGGAAGTGGTAATGGCTGGGGGTAGGGTCTGCTGTGAGGTGTGAGGTGGATGGACTGAGCTGGGGGAGTATCCCAGTTGTGTAAGTATTTCCTGGATGGCAACACCAAGCTCTTCTGTTTTCAAAACATGACTTTGCTTGGAGATCAAAGCTTTTTTTGTTCAGTGAAAGCTGCTGCAGGCAGCTCCGTATTACTGTATTACATAGCCTGAAAGTTTGTAGCTACAGGGTTTTCTTTAAAAGTACACTAAGCATGACTGTGAAATAAAATTTTTAGATTTGACCCTTTGAGAAGAAAAAGGAATCTTCTTTATAGGTAAGACCTTGGAATTTCTATTAACACTTTAAAGTGATTGTGTAAACTTTTCCTTTAAATGCCTGGTCAGCCCTGTAGTCACTGAACCGGAAACCTCTGGGGACAAACACTTTAGGAAGGCCTTTTTTTTGTTCTTTCCAAAGAGAGTCCTAAAATTGTGATATTTCCATGATCAAGTGACCTGACATTTTACAAGTAGAAAAACAAAACCAAAAACCCCAAACAACTGCACAGAATGACTGGAAAGTAAAGATTGACCCTGTCCTTGAATTTGAACGTTTCAGGTGATGTTACAACTCAGGTCGCTCTCCAGCCTGCTCTGAAGTTCAATGGTGGAGGGCATATCAACCATACCATTTTCTGGACCAACCTGAGCCCCAACGGCGGTGGAGAGCCCAAAGGTCGGTGTGTGTGTGTGGGGGGGGGGGGGGGGGGGTAGGGGTGGTGATTGCACGATAGGGACTTTGCTGTACCGTAGTACCAGTGGCCTATTTTTCATTACGAGGAGCGTAATAAAGTTGTAACGTTGGAAGGGACAGAAGTAGAAATTGATAATGTGCCCCCGTAGCCATATCATCAGACTTTAAACACACTCATGCATACATATATGGTGTCAAGCACAGTGTTGGAATGTGGTTTAGATGTATCTTACTTATAGTGGGAAAGACCAATACTGGAAATACTATTTTCTTTTTTTTTTAATTTTATTTATTTTTTTTGTGGGTATCACTGCCTCTGGTGGTCGTGGGCACTACCCAGGGCCGCTCCTGAGAGCCGCCGCCGCTGGATTTGAACTGCCAAGCCCACGGGCCGCAGTCCCACACTTAACCACTTACACTACCGGGACTCGAAAATACAATTTTTTAGACAATATGTAGTTTAAAAACTATAGGACCTGGAATAAGATACTTAACCATTATGTACTTTAATGTCATTCATCTTTATGATACAGAACTATTTTGAGAATTATACAAAATTCTGAAGGTAGTTCCTCTGGCTAGTTTTTACTGTTTCTTATTATTATAAAGTCAGTTGTTTCAGGAAATGGGGTTTTCTAGGTGTGTTTTATAAAAAAACTGCAGGTGAGCAGTGATTGGGGACTTAAAAGGCCGTGAGCAGACATCTAAAGTGCAGCCACTGGTCTCCGCCTCTCCTGAGAAACCAGAGTGGGGAAAGTCCAAGGTGCTTGGGCTGATGGACCTTGTGAACCTTTCTCTCCACGAGCCCGACCAAAGGAGCTACCCCTACCAACTGCTCCGCAAAGGATCCCGTTAGAACAGGAATGCCCCCTTCCCCACCCCCTGACAGGCATACACACTATCACTAGCTAATAGACCAGCAGTGTCTCACCCCCTTTCACAGGAGTCGCCTAATACATCCCGTATATCAGATAGTTAACATGACGATTCATAACAGTAGCAAAATTACAGTTAGGAAGTAGCAGCGAAAACAGTTTTATGGTTGGGGGTCACCAGCACATGAGGAGCTGTACTAAAGGGTCGCAGCACTAGGAAGGTTGGGAACCACTGCTCTAGACAGTCTATTTTGGTAGATGTGCTGCCAATGAGCACACAGACAGTCTGTTAGGAGAGCGATAGTAGTAGGACAGGATGCATGCCTCGGAATCATGAAGTAGCATGAATCAAGGACTCCACTCAGAAGGGTGACTGTGGGTAAGTGATGCTGTCCTGTGGGGTCACAAACAGAGTGGGCACTGTTGATGGCAAAACGGATCTGCTCCGGAAGACCTTCACCCAGTTCACAGTGGACAGTTTAAAAGCACAAGAACAAAACTGCAGGTAGGAGGAGCCCAGGAGGCGGTTGGACTTGTTTCCTGTCATGTCAGCTTTCCCCACCAAAGAGCAGGTCCAGCACCGTGAGAACTCCCCTGTCCCCCCGGGGTAAGCATGGGGCACACCTTCCCTCCTCCCTCTCTCTTGTAAGTACCTATGGTTTCTGTGCATGTTTCCTTTAACCAGTGTTGCAGAGGCAGTCTGCTGTAGCCATCTGAGACAGGCAGTGTCAGAGGAGGGAGAATGCGAGCAAAGCGGTGGGGGATGCAGAAGCACCGTGCTCCCTAGAAGCGGGGAGTCCCAGCCTCCGGGTGGCCGTGCATTAGAACGGACTTGATGGCAGGGAATATGTTTGTTGAGCTCGACCTCCGGTTCAGTAACAGTTGCTCATTCTAAATTAGCATAGTCCCTAAGATAGAAAGACACAGGCTGCTTTGGAGAAGAATGACATGGACTCTTTACTTCCAGCGTGGCAACACAGAGCAGATCCAGTAGAAGTCCAGGTAAAATTTTCAGTTGGCAGGGGACAAGTCAAATGGAAATGATCGTAGCTTTCCTGAGGAACAGCTTAGTGAGTGGAGAGGTCCCCGCCACGCTTCAGTGCAAAACGGAAGCTGAGGGTGCTGGTGAGCGGACAGTGAAGCACAGGCTGCCTCCCTGGGTGAGGTGCTGTCCTCTGTTAACGCTCAGTGTGGTCACAGTGCTTTCTGAAGACGCTCAGTCTGTTCACAGGGTTTGGGGCTCTTGTTTTTTCTTTAACAGGGCAGTTGCTGGAGGCTATCAAGCGTGACTTTGGTTCCTTCGACAAGTTTAAGGAGACGTTGACCGCCGTGTCTGTTGGCGTTCAAGGTTCCGGCTGGGGTTGGCTTGGTTTCAATAAGGAGAGGGGACACTTACAAATTGCTGCATGTTCTAACCAGGATCCCTTGCAAGGAACAACAGGTGAGAGATGGGAATGGTTCGACATCTTTAGGGGGAGAGAGCATTTCCGACAAGGAGTTTAACTAGAAACAAGGGCAACCAGAGCAGTGCTGAGACCCGGCCAGGGCCACGTCATCGTCTGAGGGAGTCATCACAGATGATGCTGAGTCTGGTGTAGGAGCGAGCATGCCCTGACGTCTGACATTTCGTAAACTAGGCACGCGCAACTTTATACACACTTTCACACGTGTGTTTGAAGCACAAACCCTGCTTCATCCTACCCAGAATTGGTGTCAGCTAGCCAGATTAAGTACACTGACATAAAAACAACTTAGGTAAATGGTGAGAACCAGGAACAGAAATCTAATATATTCAGGCCCCGGAGCTTGTGCCTCCATCCCCCAGTCTGAACACTGCCTTTCAGACTTGGTTCTGTAGTCACATGGGCCAGAAACCTGGGAAATTCCCAGGGAGTTCCCAGATTCCTGCCTTGTGAGGGCTCTCTGGTATACTAAACTCGTTTTCTCAGGAGTTCCTGGCTGGACTCACCAAATACTTTTTTTTTTTTTTTTATGTTGAGCCAACTGGAATTAGGAGCCCTTTTTAAAAAGTCATTGAAGAGTATGGGAAAGAGGATCATAAGCCGACCAGCAATTAGCAGGAACTCTGATCACTGGTATGAAGACTACAGTGGTCCCTCAGGTTTGAGAACAAGAGCTCTCCCCTGCTTTTCCTGCACCAGTGTCCACAAGGAGACTTACCAGTCTGCCTCGCTGCCTTGAATGTACTCACGTTTTGCCAGAATCTAAGCAGCTCTTTTGGGAAAACAAACTGCCCTCAAAGTAACAAGACTCATTGCTATTGAGTCAGTTCTAACTTTTGAGACCTGTGGCCAGAGTAGAATTGCCCCTGTAGATTTCCGAGGTTATAGATTTTTTTTTTTTGAATCACTGCCCTGTGGGAGTAGGAAGCCCAGCCTTGCTCCTGGAGAGCTGCTGCTGGATCTGAACCGCTAACCTTGTGGGCCGCAGTCCCGCACATAACCACTGCGCCACCAGGGCTCAGCTCTGAGGTTTTAGATTTTTATCGGAGCACGAAGTCTCCTTTCTCCCACGGAGTTGCTGGTGACATAGTACTCTTTCAGGGGTCGATCCGCCACAGCATTTATAAAAACTGCCAAAATTTGTGAGCCCTTGTTTCTGTAAAGCATGGGTGAGGAAACTCTTATGCCAAAGGTCACTTGGAGAGCAAGATTATACACACACACACACACACACACACACACAACATTCCTGTCAGGCCATACAGAATTATGAACTTACAAAGGAGTCTGCTAGAGTTGGTTACACAGTTAATGTGCTCACCCCTATGTGGGCTGTTAGCTGGTATGGATGGTGTTGTGAGTTGACATTCCCCTTCTCTGGTATAAACGGTAGGCCTGCCCGGGGAGGCTGCAATGTAAGAGTAAACTTCAACCAAGACACCCCTACTGCTCCCCTTAAGAAAGCAGAGCGAATAAAAATGACAGTGATGTCACTTTATTTCTGCGAAGAACAGTGTCAATCTGCCCCTTTAAGGAGCGATGCACCCCCAGCTGCTCTAAGACTGGCTGAGTAGTCACGGCCTTTAAGCATTTGTGTAAGGCAGGTGTTGTATCCACAGACCTGCGCTCTTTGTCTAGAGCACAGGTTCCCAAACTTACATGATCTACTGTCCTCTTTTTTTTTGTTTGTTTGTTTGTTTGTTTTGGGGGGCATCACTGCTCTCCGGTGGTGGGAGTAGGAGTTCCAGCCCCACTGCTGGAATTG